>VYZR01070469.1:1652-25331 GCA_013400675.1 Oxylabes madagascariensis
AAGCACACATTCATTAAGCATACAATGCTACCAGTCATTATGCTCCTTCAAGCAATTTAACCACAGTTATTACTGAGCAGACAGTTTCACTGGACAAATTGTATTGCCCTGTCAGTAAACACAAGAAGCAGACAGCCTGCCTAGAGCTGGGTAAAGCAAACAGTTACTATCTGTGGCTCCTTAGGACTGTCTCAATCCCTTTCAGTTTGACTTGTTGCTTCTTGTTCCCCTTCTTTCAGGTAGTTGTGCTCTCCTCTGTACTCCTGACACCACACAGTACTGTTGAGTTGTTGTTTGCCCCAGACTGTCTCCAGCCTGACGCTCATATCTGACAGGGGAGGCTGTGGAGAATATGAGTGAGTGCCTTGCCTGGAAACATCAAATCCCTGCTCTGTCACTCTTTTCAATAGCCCTCCAAAAACTGATGTGTCAACTGCTGCAATTACAGCTCCAGGTGAAACAGGTGGGTATCTGGCTTCCAGGGAACAACTGTAGCTCATGGGCAGCTCTTCAAAATGGTCCAGTTGTCCAACAACAAATCTCCCCTCCTTGATGACAGCACTGTGCAGTGCTGAATCACTCCCTGCCTCACTCAGCATGGTGAGGGTGATTGTAATCATTCCCTAGACAAGGAGCAGCTGAAAACCAGGTGATACACAATTTGCACTCCCCAAGCAGAACCATTTTTCCTGATGGTTTTGCTGGGCTTGTGGCTGGTAGGAAAGGCTGCTGAGGGAGTGAGAGGCTAGTAAAATCCACTGTCTGTCATGCTACCTTGCAAAAAGTGTGCCTTATACAATGTTAACGGCCTCTACTCTTACATTGTCCCTCACTCCAGAGAAATCATGGAATACAGCCCTGATTTAGCTGGCACAGCAGTTCCCAGCCTGGTGATGCTCTTTTAGCAGGACTGTTAGAGGGAAGCAGAGAGCGAGACTCAAGGGCTGGGTTACGTGGTTCTTTCTATCTCAGCTTTCCGTTTCCTGCTCTAGTTTCTCCACCCACAGTCCCTGAAGAAAAGACAGTTTCTGATGGCACACTTCTCTGTAGATTTACGCAGGAGGCCATATGGGCTGTGATGGTTTGATGATAACCCCAAAAGAATCTTCCCCTCACATGCATTTAAAAAAGAAAAAGAAAGAAAAACAACAAGAAAAAGGGCACGATCCCATTTTCAAGAGGCCACAGCACAGACTCTGTCTTGAGCTAGATTTGGGAATAGCATGATTAGAAAACAGTTTTTATTTTTAATTTATGATCATGAAAGAGCTGCAATCAAATTCAGTTATGCAATTTTTCTTTATAAAACTTTGCTACAATCTGTGATGAAAGAGGAGCAGCCAATAGAAATTTTAATTGCATATAGCACCGAGATTTCTGAATTGCAACATAAAATGGTGGAGCTGTAAAGCTGCATCCTCTTGCTTCATCCAAGTAATGCTACAACTACAGCTTACACTGAGATGAGAATATCAAATCAAGTGACATTCACTCTATCATAGCATTCTTTATTATGCCAAAGGAGTAGATTAAATGGGAAGTAGTTTTTTTAATTTTGTTCGCTAGCTAGCATTAGTTCTCCTAAATATTTATAATGGTCTTCAGAAAAGGGTGCATTTTGGTTTAAGTTCAATTTTGAGTGGCTGGAAGGAAACAATGGACTGATTATAAAGCATGGACAATGTCTCCTCTATGGAAGAGAAATTTATAAGAATGACTATAGAATGGAACTTTGTGCTGTAAAAAATGAGAAATGCTATGAGATTGCAATATTAAAAGCTCAAGAAATAGTTTGAATAGAGCAACTGGAAAGCAAGTAGCCGGTCTCTTGGGTTTTTTGTCATTCTGTACTGTTCAATCTTTCTTAGAATATGGTTGTTTCATAAATTCTGTAATCAATAAAGCAATGTTCTCACAATGCCAAACCTGATCTGTCCTCCCCTTTTCTCCTACTATGCAGAGCTATACATGCTAGAACTGCAAATTCCTGCAACCCCTTTTACTTTTGCATTATTTGATTGCCCCTAGGAATCTAGACCTTCTATCTTGGTCCTAGAACATTTCCTACACTCTGCTCATAGCGGAAAGGCTTCCCTATGTTCAGTGGCCATTGCTGAACTCAGGTATTCACATCTCTGAGATGCTGCTGCTTTCCTGAGCTAATGGAGGCTGCTGGTTGTGGTCTTCACTCTCTCACCTCTCTTTCATCAAATGCCCTCAGGTCTCTGACTTGGCCATCTAAAGACCTACTGTATTGAGAAGGGAGGAGGTGGGTCCAAGCAGACACTGGTGATCTTGCACTTCGTCTGGGTCAAGTAGCTCCTTTGACTGAGACAGAGATTAGCTTTCCAGGCCCACACACACTTTGGGGGAATCTTCTCAGCCCATGGGGCCGAGCTGTGGTAATTGACGCTGGAACTCAGCCACCATCTCATACTTCAGTACTTATAGACCAAAAGCACAGTGGAGTCTTTCCAGTGGCCCTAGTGTAACAGTAAGCTTATTTGTAGGAAATAGCTGTAGCAGCTACACGGACCCTGTGCTTGGGGAAAAGGTCAAGGGATCTCCTGGCAGTTCCATGTGAGTAGAAACAGCACAGAAGTTGCATGAGCAGGTGCAAGGCCACATCAAAGACCTTCTGAGTCCTCTGCCTGCAACACCAAGCAATACTCAAAAGGCAAGAAGAAGAGAAAACATAAAGCTACCCTTGGGAAATTGATTATTTTCTCTATTAATAACCTGAGCACTATTTAGTGTAAGTTCAGAGTGGAAGGGCAAGCTTAGTTTTGTTTGCAACTCCAGTCCTAAGTCACTTGGCTAGTAACTCATGGTCCAAAAGATTATCATCAGTAGGACCCTGTCAGAGTTTCCCAGCATCACTGTTTGCAGCTGTGTGCTAACAAGGGGAGCCTGGATGGCCATCAGCCTAGTACCAGCACAAACATCCTCCTCAGGAAGGCTTTTAGTAAAGCTACTTTAAACATGAAAAAGGCAGTTGAAGACTTGCACTTTGATTAAGTTCTTCATGGTGATATAGCTCAAAACATACCTCTTTTTTTTTTAAAGAAAGTGGCGGTCACTTAGAATTCATGTTCTTTCAGGTTTTGACCTACCTCACACCATTCCTTTCTCGCTAAAGACCGAAGTATTTTTGACAAGTGGAAATGAAGAATCCCATTTTAATTTGAAAGGTCTTTGCCTTAGTCAGTTCCTCTCCTAAAAGAATTTCTTAAAGGAAGTTGTAAAGCTCTCCTGAGAGCAAACCCCCTGTGGCTTTTGCTAATAAAGCAACAGCATAGGCAAGGACACCTTGCTGTTTCTGCAGTGTATGTTAACTACCTTAAGAAAGCTATTACTTTATCTCAACATTTCACTGTTTGTTACTCCTTGTTTCTCACCCCCAAAGAACACACAAGGGAATATGCAATTCAAAAATTTAATGTTGTACCAGGCAGTAAGAATGAAAAGTCCACTCCTTAGGAGGAGTAACTGTACACAAAATAAATAAGTTACAGTTTAAACAAAAGCACGACTGGCTTTTTAAAGTGCATGTGTATAGGGCCCTTAGGTTCTGAACTCCATTGGCTCAATAGTAAAAAAAAAAAATTAAGTATTTATATAAATCTGCCGTGTTTAAGAACGAAGAGGGTCTGGCTCAGCTCAGAACAAGCTCAGCTTCATTGCCTGGAGCCAGCCACGCTTCACACCTTTTGTTCTTTTTGTGCCTACTGCACATAGGAGAGAGAAAAAAAGGATGTCTTAGAATGGCATCTGTAATAGATTATCACTCCACACACATTCCTCAGAAGCTCCATGTTGGATCATTTAGTCTGGAAAGTACTTTTTTAAGACAGTAAAAGAGTTGTTTGTAATTAGATATGTTTACACCCTGTGGACAATAGCTTTGCATACAAAGAATATGGTCAAGTTGTCAGCAAGAACATGGCTAGTAAAAAATAAAGGACCATTGTTTACAGTCTTGATGCTCAGTCCGGTCCACTTATTTTTACAGAACCATTTGATGTTTGCTTATTTGTTTTGAAATACACAGAAAAAAACAGTTCTACTGTGCAATAAAATTAAACAGTTGCATCATGCTGTCCTTCATCCATGTGTGAACAAAACTCAAGTGGTTACTTCTGAACAGGTACCTGCAGTTCAAGGCATTTCCCTGCTCAAGCTGAGTTACAGCAAAAAGGTTGTTTCTGCACAAATGAAAGCCAAATCTGTCCAACTGGGTGAAAGGCAAACTGTTTCACTTACTGAAAAGTTCCCTTTCAAAATGAATATACCTGTTCAGCAAGTCACATCCTAGAATGTTTTCAGGAGGTTTTAGAGGTTGTTTTTTTTTCCTTTTCTAGTCTGATACTGTTCCTTTTTTAAGCAACTGCTTAAAGACTTCTACCATGCAAAAGGCTACTCAACCCATTCTCCTTTCACAATGCCTTGGATTCTACATGTGCCAGTGTTAAACACCCCAGGTTTCAATCTCAGGATAAATGTTGGGTAGACCAAGGGCTGTGCTGTCAAACAGAAGTGACAGTTCTCACTTTGGCAGACAAAGCTTGCTTAAACCTTCTCTTCAGATCCTGCATGTTGGGTGATTTTGGCCGTGGAATAAGAGAGGTTCTCCTCCTCTCAGGGGTGCTGGTTATTTGCTGTTTATTGACTTCTTTACAGAGGAGATGGAAGGCATTGAAGACGTTGTTATAGTTTTCACTGACAGATACTTCATAGAAAGTACAACCCAACATATTGGCCAGCTGAAGTCCCTGCTGAGGCTCCACCTCTTTGATATGCAAGAGATCAGCTTTGTTTGCCACAATGACAACAGGGACCATGTTCCCTGGATGCAGCTGTCGAACATGATGGTAAAGGTGACTGAGTAGTTCAAAGCTCTTATAGTCAGTGATGGAGAAGACAATCACCAGGGCATCTGCCCAGCGAATGCATCTGTTCAGCTGCTCATTACAATCCAGACTGTGTTCATGGATCTGAAAAATGAATGGTCGCAAATTAGATAGCTGAAGTCATAAAAGATTAAAGGAACCCGTCTTCAAGAGTCTGTAAAGCCAAATAGCATTTTACAGCTTTAGACATATATTTGGATTTCACATAGTAAGTATGAATTTAATCTGAGCATAGCGAATAAATGCAGATGTTGATTCAGCTGCAAAAAGCTGGAATTTAACACTGGAGTTTGCTATACTCAAATGGAAAACTGACCTGAGTAGTTCTGCATGCAGAGAAAGACTTTGTAGTTCCACAGAATGGGAAATTAACTGGCTAGACAGTAAGTCTGGGGAAGCAAAGATATGAGCTGGAAGCATTTAGACCTGGAGTGTTGCCCAGTTCAAAAAGGCAACAATCCAGCATTACTCAGGTCTATATACATTCAAAACTTTAACTTGCGACACACTAATGAGCACAGCCACAATGTAGCAGACTTCACTTTGTCATACACATTTATGAAGCTTGTTGGGCAGTGGTCATGACATTTATTTTCTCATATACCAGTTTGAATTGTTTCTGAGTTTGTGCCTAATATTCCCAACATACAGGAACAAGGCACTTCAGTAATTCAGCTGCTCAAAAGTAACGGGCCTCTAACGAACAAATGATTCATTGAAACAGTCTCTCAACACAGCTGGCTTGACTGGTTAAAACAGAAGTTACCACCTCTCCACACAGAACAACAAACTCTGAAACGGACAGCAAAATATTTTATAGAAAGACCAGAACAAGATGCTGCACAGAGGGATGCAAGCACACAAACATTTAGAGCTACCCTGGTAGCACAGTTGCATCTAGCTCACCTGGACTCCTGGAGTATCTTGCACTTGGATGGCCAACATCTCTCCATCTACCTGGATGTGCCTGCTGTAGAGATTACCTGACAAGAACACCAACAGGTTCACAAGTACAGTCAGCACTCTATATACAAACGTTGCTTCTGCTGCCCATTAGTTGTGTAGGGAAAGTCATATTGCCACTCATGAAGCAAGAAACCAGTGTTATAAGCTTCTTGGGTGCTAACAATATTCATGATATTACTAGAAACCTGGGATTAAATAATTAATTTACTTATATTGAAGCTAGGGATTAAACGGTAGGCAACTTGGAACCTAATCACTCTTAAAGACTGTCTTATCTTGAATGATAAATGTAAGAGTGCAAAATAACCAGCTTTCATTATATAGAAAAGTAGTTTTCTTGTCATTTAGTATTTCCACATGTTGGTGA
The DNA here is from genome assembly GCA_013400675.1 of Oxylabes madagascariensis. Classification (NCBI taxonomy): domain Eukaryota; kingdom Metazoa; phylum Chordata; class Aves; order Passeriformes; family Timaliidae; genus Oxylabes; species Oxylabes madagascariensis. Next base: position 7,896 of record VYZR01070469.1, read on the forward strand.
AGCTCCCCATTGCCTAGACTGTAAGATTTTCTGGGTTGGTTGGGTTTTTTCCATTTGCTTGGCTTTTTCAAGTAATTTCCTCAACAGAAGGCTGTATATTTTACACCGGCATTAGTTTAGACCCCGCACTGTACTCACGGAATGAGGTACGTAACATCGCCTCTCCATTGTCCCCTTTAAACTGGCCCTGCCTAGCCCATGGAGCTGCCGCCACTCAGTTTGCAAAGAACAATACAACAGTAGGTTTACAGAAGGTTTTCTTGTTTTAGCTAAAAGGCTCCTTAAAAAAAGGGGTACTTTCACCACATAAAGCAAATTCTGTCAGGGACCTGCAGTACAACCCACCTCTAGAGCTGCTGCGACCACAAACCGCACGTGGCTGTGCCTGGCGTGCCCCTTTCCGAGGGCTGCGAGCAGACCGGGGAGGGGAGCGGCTCTCAGGGATCCAGCAGCCGCGGACCCCCGGGGATTCGGGCGGCGGGCAGCACCTGCCGAGCGCCCCGCAGTCCCGGGGGAGCGAGCTCTTCCCTTCCCACCTGCGCCTCGGCTCAGCGCCGGGGTTTGCACGCTCTCACTCAAGGCTCGCACCCCGCGTCCCCCAGCCCAGGCACCCTCAGGGGAGGCACCCGCCGGCGGCAAAGCGCTCCCCCCGCCCCGCGGTACCCCCGTGCCCGACCTCCATCCCGGCGGGAACAAAGCCGCGCCGCCGCCCGCCTACCTGCGTTCCGCTCGTAGTCGCCGATGAACCGCCGGGTGAGGAACCGCACCACGAGCGCTGCGGGCAGGCACAGACAGGCACCATTAGCCGCGCTCCGCCGCCGCCAGCCCCCGACCCGCCNCGCCCCCGGCCCTTTTCTCGCCCCCGCGTCCCGCCCCGGCCCCTGGCGGCCACTCAGAGCGCCCGAACACCGCCCCGCCGCGCCCCGAAACACGCCCCGAAACACGCCCCGAAACACGCCCCGAGCCGCGCTCAGCCCATGCCGGGGAGAGAGAGCGGCTGCGGGGGGCGCGGCGGACACCGCGCCTCGCGTGGGGAAGGATGTCAGAAATGAGGAGTCCGTGTCTGTGTGTGACCTCCCCGCTCTTCGGGGGTCAAACACGCGCAGCACCCTGACGGCGGCGGATCGAGCGTTTCCGAAGATCTCAGCGCCGCCGTCTTCTCCCAAAATCCCGGCGGGGTGACTGAAACGCGCGCAGCGTCCATAAAGGCTCCGGCACCCGCCTGGTTCCCAGGCTGGCGGGGACATCGGTCCCGTGGTGTCAGTCGGGGTTGCACCTGCCGCCCCACACCTCCCGCCACACACCTCCGGATGCCTTGCCTTGCCTTGCCTTGCCTTGCCTTGCCGTGCCTTGCCTGGCCTTGCCTTGCCGTGCCTTGCCTGGCCTTGCCTTGCCGTGCCTTGCCTTGCCTTGCCGTGCCTTGCCTTGCCTTGCCTTGCCTTGCCTTGCCGTGCCTTGCCTGGCCTTGCCTTGCCGTGCCTTGCCTTGCCTTGCCTTGCCGTGCCTTGCCTTGCCTTGCCTTGCCTTGCCTTGCCTTGCCTTGCCTTGCCTTGCCTTGCCTTGCCTTGCCTTGCCTTGCCTTGCCTTGCCTTGCCTTGCCTTGCCTTGCCTTGCCTTGCCTTGCCTTGCCTTGCCTTGCCTTGCCTTGCCTTGCCTTGCCTTGCCTTGCCTTGCCTTGCCTTGCCTTGCCTTGCCTTGCCTTGCCTTGCCTTGCCTTGCCTTGCCTTGCCTTGCCTTGCCTTGCCTTGCCTTGCCTTGCCTTGCCTTGCCTTGCCTTGCCTTGCCTTGCCTTGCCTTGCCTTGCCTTGCCTTGCCTTGCCTTGCCTTGCCTTGCCTTGCCTTGCCTTGCCTTGCCTTGCCTTGCCTTGCCTTGCCTTGCCTTGCCTTGCCTTGCCTTGCCTTGCCTTGCCTTGCCTTGCCTTGCCTTGCCTTGCCTTGCCTTGCCTTGCCTTGCCTTGCCTTGCCTTGCCTTGCCTTGCCTTGCTGTGCCGTGCCTGGCCTTGCCTTGCCTTGCCGTGCCGTGCCATGAGAGGTGAGAGCAGACTCTGAACCACGCCTGTAGAGGAGCTGCTCTCCTTGCCAGCAGCCACCAGGCCAACACCAGAGGTGACGTGGATGAGCTTTGTGAATAGGTGGTGTATTGTAAGGCTACTAAGCTCATAGGGGGAGAAAAATTGTTTCATAGGTGTGGTTTAACATAAATAGATGGATAAAACAGATTTATAGAAAGGTATTCTAAGTCAAGAGGGGAAAGAGTAAGACACACAATTAGAAATAAATCAACAAGGCTGAAAGACTCAAAGACTCGAATATGAAGAAAAACTGGATTTATGTCAGTGCAGCAGAAATGAACTGGACAATGTACCTTGAGCAAAGGGAAAGGATTTCGTAGATAATCTGCCATCTTGGTAACTAAGGTCACTGGAAACAGAAAACCTGCTTCCAAAAGGTGAAAGTGAAGAGGATCACTCTCCTAAGAAAGTTTTGTCTTCAAGATGAGGAAATACAGAAGATAAATAATGTCAACTAGAAGTACTTACCTCAAGCAGGGAAAAAGAAACAGGGTGGTGCAGTCATGTGGTGAGAAGGGCATATAGATTGAAGGAAGTCTGGCAATATTTAGAAAACCAAGAAGCATTTTGTTTCTAGTTTTAATAAAGATGATTGCATGAGAGATGGATGCAGAAGGAAGATGAGTAATGGGAAAAAAGTCATGGGCAATTACTACCGTGAGGGAAAACAAACGATCTCGTCCAGTGTGCAAACAGGCCAAGTGTGTGGAGATGAGGGTGAAAGGAGCACAAACTTTCACTCTAGCACTCAAGTCATTCTGGAATACTTGCATTGAAGAAAGAGAAGGAAATAATTTACAATAATCTAGACAAATTTGAAGGAAAGAATAATTATAGATATGAGAATAAATGGAATAAAAATTAAGTATGCAATTACATGAGATGTTGCTTCAGCAGGATATCTTTCTCTGTTTCCCTTTTTCTTCAAGAAATGAAATGAGGTAGATGTAGTCTATTTGGGGTCAATAATACCTGATGCTGTCCAGACAGGAAACAGCTGTTGAAGCAGAAGAGCATGTGGATCAGTAGACTATGACAGAGGGGTGTTCTATATGGGAAGTGTCAGTCTGAAGGAAAGTGCTCTGTGTGATTCATCAGTGCTCCTGTCATCCTTCATATTTTCATTACAATGGTGTCATCAAGAACACAAGCAAGCCAATGAAATCTACTGTTGACAGAGCTGGGAGTAGTTGGACAAACTGCATGTCTCTTAGAACAGGTTTAATGAAAATACAATTAAATTCAATAACATTACTGACATGGAGAGATTAATAAAAAAATTCTTCCATTGTCTATAAGATCAGCATTTGGATAAGAAAAACTAGTTAATCTTGAGATGAGTAGGAGCTGTTTTAAAAGGAAAGTGTAAACCCAGCAATGTCAGTTAAGTAATTTCAGAAAAGATCTGCAGTACAGTGTGTGATTCTGTCTGCCAGTCAAGAGCAAATCAGTGTTTGTCATGGTTTAACCTCAGTCAGCAACTAAGTACCACACAGCTGCTTGCTTACTCCCCTCTGCCTGCCTCTCTTGGAAGGAGAATCAGAGAGAAAATAAAGCTCATGGCTCAGGTAAGAGCAGTTCAATAGTTGAGACAAAATAAAATATACAAAAGCGGGGCTTAGAAAAGGGACAAGCAAAGAAAGCTACAACTGAGGGCCGATGCCAGCATAAGAACAAGTGGGTATAAAATGAGTCAGAGTAGCAAAACACCAGAACAGATCTCTAACAAGAGTGGAAGGAGCAAAATCGAGCCTAATTTCTGTAAAATGGAGCTGGAGGATTTTATAGAAGGAAATACATGGTGTGATTGACTTCAGGGGCAATGAGATTCAATGATCCCTTCCAGAGACCTACAGAGAGTATTCTAACATCATTCCATAAATAAATGTGCTAACATATAGCAATACATACAGCCATGGTGTCTCCAATACATGAAGGGGTGTGGTAGAAACCACAAAAAGGGAAAACGGGAAAGGATGATGAAAATGAGACAACGCCTCAGTAAACTGGTTTTATAAAGGAGATGATTAATTAGGGACTGGATGAAAGTGCTAAAATAACTGGAGAATGGAATCTTCTTCCTCTGTCTCTAAATACCAAAAGTAAAACAATCAGCCAGATTGAAAGGTGGAACTTCTGGAAAAGCTGAGATACAAAATCAAGCTGAGATACAAAATTCTTGTAAAATGCATATTTGAGTCACTGAGTCAATTTCTGTAGGAAGGCACTGGAGCAAAAGCTAAAATTACATCTGTAATAAAACGGAGGATGCATTTATAAATAAGGAGGATGTGTATTTTTCAGTACTTTATGCAATCTTAGAATTCGTTAGCAGCAATAAATAATCTTTTCAAATTTTGCACAGATTTCTTAAGTAAGAAAGAGTTCTAATGTGGTGTGGACAGGCTTTCTCATCCATCAGTCTTTTTAATAAAAAATTTCTTATATCGTCCTTTCAGGCAGAAATTACTGCTGTCAGAGATGAGGCCTTAGCCCAGACGGTCATGGGGCAGAGCTGGTGGGAATACCATTCCACAGTTCAGGGACACATTCCTATGGCTTATTATTCTACTGGACAGAGGATATGTTTGTATGTGGTTTTACACTTTATAAAAAGACACTTCCACCAACAGCCAGGGAATAAACCTTACTTGGTTACCTAGTGCTTTGGTAATTCTAATTCAGTTCCTCAGAGAAACAAGTGCTGTGGACACAGTGTGCAGGAACATGGTCAAAGGCTCTTCATTCCAGATGAGCATTTACTTTCCAAAGCACTGTGAGGTCTTTCTGTGGCTTTATAAGAGTAAATACAAGAAAGCTCCCTTTCGATGGCACAGCCCATGTTTCGTGCTCCCAACTTTTAAAGCCAAGTGAACCAGCCCCTGTGAAAAGCCTGAGAAGACAGGAGCTTATCCCTCCTCTGACACAGCCCTGCACCTCCTTCCAAGAGAAAAACAAAAGAGGGAGGGAGCAGATATATTAAAAGAAACTACATAATCAGGAAAACAACTTCTCTCTGTACTGGGAGAGATCTCCTGGCCAGCAAAAGCCAAGCTTACAGAGCAAGATATGATCTTCATTCCAGGGGAGAGAAAGGCGGGAGAGAGGGAACGGCATGCTCCTTGCACTCTCACCTACTCACAGGCCCTATGTGGTTTCTATAGCAGCACAATAGCAGACATTTTTCTCTCTCCACAAGAAAGCCTGAGTAATGTTTTGCAATTATATTAGTCTGCATTTTAATCAGATTTTATCTTCTTTTCAGCTTGCATTTTTTCCCATTTCCTCTTTATGTAATGGTACCAAACTCTAATCCAAGAAGTGAAAAGCTCAAAGGTTTTGTTTTTCATTCAGGGCTGCCCATCTGCTGTCAGTATTTTTTTGTGCTGGTTTATGCCCCCACAGTACAAGCAGTTGTTCTGCACACAGAGTGCTGCTTTGATCTGAAAAGTGGGGGGAAAAGCCCCAATGGCAAAATGTCTTGAATTAATACAATCTCTAATACTTCATTCAAAAATATGTATGAGAGAACATAGCAAAATTTCTGTTTGCCATTTTATGAATGCTTCAGGATCTATATTAAGGCTTCTAAAAACTATGGGATTAAAGTCACATTGGCAGCCTCTCTCAATCTCACCTGATGTTACAACAAAGTCAGTTCATCAAGGGGCTAATGCCTGGGTTCCATTAGGGAAGATAAATGACAAGTCCTGCTGTGCCAGGCCAACTGTAGGATGATGTTGACACAGGCAGAGGAGTTCTGGGGCTGGTACACTTTCTCTTAGTTGCTAAGGAGATGAAGAGCTTGTTTCATATTAATTCTGCAAGTCTAACCTCTGCAGATCCTTTAAGTTTGTGGAGTTGTCACCCAGAAGTTGCATCCCTGAAATTCCAGAGAGGGAAGGCAGCATTTTGATTACCACCTCCCCATATTTCAGCTAGCGTCTCTGCAGCAACTGGCCAGTGGGTGAGTGGCCCTGGCTGCTCATGTCCTGTCCTGCTCAGGGTTTCAACCAGGATGGCACGCACCCTCACTGAACATGGCTTGAGCTGGCCTTGTGCTGAAGTCATCAGATAATGAAAACTTTACATTTCTAATACAACTTCTTTAGCAAGAAGGATATAAATTCAAGTCATAGCTACATACCACAACAGTTATGATGTGTGAATGTGTAGGTTGCAAAGTCAATTGCAGAAAATATAGATAATGCCAGAAATAAGATTGCCCGGGCAATCTTAACTTATCCTCCCACAGGCATATGCATTTTATTAGAGCCTTAATTGTATAATGTCCTACCATTACACTGTCTCCTGTGATACTGGCAGTCTGCCTTCTATTTTACCATAGGAACAGAGAACCTAAATACACTTGAAGATCTGGGTGTTATTCCACATTTCTTTTAAATACTCAATTAATCAGCCCATGCTGCAACACAGGAAGTATTCCCTTTGTACGGGAATTACTAACTCTTTCATAGGGTTATCATGGGTGTATAGCAAAGATGCATGAGAAAAATTCAAACTCCAGGTGAACTAGGCTGCCTAAGCTCATCATGTACCTGCCACTCCAACTGCTTCCAGTTGCTACCTCATCTTGAAACATCTCAATACTTTATATACCCAAATACTCTGTGGCAAAGTCCCATAAACAGGCTGCACTGAAACAGAGACTGCAGCCCTGAAGTTTCTGAGATGAGCAGTTGAAACAGAAGGAGTTCTTCTCTCTCTACCTGAATGAACATCAAATCCCTCAGGACACTGGAACAATTTGGGCAGGAGGACCAAGAGAACCACATCTCAGCCTACATGCCAGACCACGTCTCTGAGCCTTCTTCTGTAAATGTCACAACCTGGGGCCAAGGGCTTCCCTAAAACCAAGGAGGAGAGACACCATCTGAATATGCAGCAAGCACGGCGGTAGATCATGTTAGGCCAAGTACGTGGCAGGAAAGGGTGATGGGATGGGTGGGAGCCCTCCAGGCTCAGGTCTTCCAGGTAGAAGTGGTGCAGCAAGGGGCTATGAGGGCAATCAGGGGGGAAATGACTGCTTTACGAGAGGAGGAAGGACAGACTTCCTTAGCCTAGCAAATGGTGCCTATGAGAGGCGATGGTAACCTGCTGCCAGCTCACATGAGAGGGATCATGGAGGAGAGCAGAGTTCCTTAGAGCAAGGAGCAGCTCATCAGAGGATTTTCCTTATGAGTGGATTTTGCAGACAGTAAATGCTTGAAAGAACCAAGTACTCTGTTCTTCTTGCCTTACAGTAGGAAATGGATCAGCATAGCATTTTACAAAAGCAATTGCTGTTAACAATTTGTAATGGTTTTCAAAAAAGCCTGAAACTATTGAGATTTCTGTAAGGAACCACGTGATTCAAAACATTTTGTCAATATCCAAACTACATAAACAATAAAAAGGTAACAGAGAAAACTGGAAGGTAAATGATTCCCACTTGGGAAACACTACTAACAAGCTATATAGGCATGCAGACAACAGGAAATGGGTTATATTCTGCTTCATTGTGTTTCTGTATCATAAATTTCTATATTCTGTTATGCTCAAGGCTCAAAACCACTGGCGATACTTAGTGAAGGATGTGTTTTAAAGCATTTAAATGAGCAGGCTTTGCTGTCTACAAGGCAGTCCTTTAAAAACATTTTATTCGTCAAAGTTTCAGGATCGTCATTAACATTCACACAATTAGTATGCAGGCAGATGACCACAGATAAGCAGCCAAAAATTGTGAGAGAAATGGCATTCATTTTTATTACCAAAAAAGAAAAAGAGACTTTGCAGCTACTGCAACACCCAACATTTTAATAACAATCCATTTTTCAACAGTTTTCTCTTCAGCTGGCTAAATGTGCACAAGGATTAAACACAGGAAGCTTAAAAGCAGACTGTCATCTATGTTTGTTTTCTATAAACCCCTTTGTGAGGATGATGAACTGCACCACAGCAGAGAAGTATGGTTTAGTATTATTATATAGATGACTCATATAGCATCTACAGTTTGACAAGAGCACAGGTTTTTTGTTTCTTTTTTTTTTTTTTTCCCTAAATAAAGCAAGTTGTCAGTCCAAAAATAGAAGTAACACTTGGAAGAATGCAGCTCCTGGAGGAATTACAAATTCCATCTACCGAAAACACAGAGGTTGGTATGCTGGGGCATCTCTACTGCGGATATTGTGTGAAAGCCATTAATTCCTCATCTGGAATGTAAATCTATGCTGTCCAAATGGGATTTAAGTGTTTCAAGGTAGAACTTCAGTTCCCAGCTGGAACCAGATTTAACCGGTTGGGCAATTTTCACGGTCATTTTTGTATTTGCTTTCTTGCTCAGAGCCCAGAGTTATTTGCCCTGTGCTACCTGCAGCGCTGTGGCATGGAATGGCTGGAATGGGTCCCCAGGCAAGGAAGGAAATGGGGCCCTGGTGCCTCCAGCCGCCAGCTTTTCTCCTCCTTTCACCCTGGCATGGCCTCCCCCAGCAGCCGGCAGGGCGACTGCACGGCTGGCCAAGCCGAAGGGCACACCACTGCTACGGCACATGCAATTGCACATTTTAAGATATAATGCCATATTAATAATAGGAAGTAAGAAAAGTATCAGTTACAGTAGAAGGAAAATATTTCCATGTGTTTCTTAAGCTACAACAGAGCACTTTTGCCTTCTGCCCAAATATTCAGGAACTCTGAGGAGAAATAATCTTATTTGCCCAGAATAGCCTGGAGACATGTTTCTGTGGCTGAACTACAAGTTACCTTTAACTCAGTCTCACTGATTTCTCAGAAACAAACAAACAGATGTAAAAAGTCTCAATGTATGGATACATCGGTCATGTTTTCTTCTGAATAAACCACAGAAATCTCCACCAAATGAGAAATAAAAATGCTAACAGAGAGCAGTTTATTGTCTACCTTCTAGCTAGAAGCTGGAAGAGCCTCAGACAGGCTGTGCCTGGGTACCCCATGCCCTGACACACCATAGCTTAGGGAGAGTTTTATCCAGCTTGGATATCCAGCTTGCCGAGGAAGTATTTGTCATTCAAACCAGATTGAGCTACAACCTCAATAGGAAGTTTCTTGTTCACACTATCAAAAAAAAAAGCCCGTCACTACTAATTCTTGTTGGACACAGCTGAAGATGTGAAAGAAAATCTGGGCTTAAACTAGCTCCTCTGAGAAAGGTCTCTCTCCTGGGTGCATGTTGGGGCAGCAAGTTTTGTTGAGAGTGTGAGGTCCAGAGAACAAACCAGCTGGCTAAAGGCAGAGGGATTTTCATCTGGATCTGTTGAATTAATGTGGGTTTTCTTTAATTTCTGGTTTCCATGAAGTCATTATTATGGGATGGCCATAGAAAGGATGCAAATACACCACAGAAATTGCCCCCTGTCCAGACAGGACAGATGGCTTGGACTGATGGCAGCTTTACATATGCCAGCAAGTGACTGGGCTCCTCCAAGTCTCTCAGCAGCAAAGCCACCATTTAGGAAGTAGGACTAGGCTTGGTTTTGTTGTTACAAAACATAAAATCTCTGCAATATAACCTAAACAAGCAAGACAGACACTGGATTATCCTCATTTCAGTATTGCTCCTGATGAGACTTCACAACAAGTCTGTGCTCTTTGCATCAGGGACATTTTCCTGTGCTTGGAACAGGCTGCAGAGCAGTGGCTTCAGGACAGCTTAGCTACCAGTGCGCTTTGTCTGACCTCAGTACTCCTCTGCCTTCACATATCAACTGGCAAAGGGAGGATTGGAGATAAAGTGTCAACCTGAAATGCTGTACTTTAAATTTAACATGAAGGGGCATTTAAATACAAAGTACTACCCTTTATCCCTTTTTTTTGAGTATGTAAGAAAATGCCTCATTATATTCCACTGTACTACTAATGCAGTATGTGTTTTCCTAGAAGTTTAATTCCACTGTTGGTGTTAATAAAAGTTTACATTAATTTTCCTTGTATGAGAATAGAATTACAGACTACAGAATGCATTCCCATAGTCTGCAGTTGGGATAAAAAAGTATCTAGAAAGTCTGGGAAAATTTATGCTTTTTCACAGTTGTGTTTGTAAAATAGATTTTTTCTTTCATATTGAAACGGCGTTCTGGCCAAGACTGACTTGTGACTCAAGACATTATTTCAAATTGCTGAAAAGAATACTAAGAATCAGCATCAAGCTAGCTGCAAAGCAAGCTATTTGCTTGCTAAGAGCAATAGAAAAGAATGGTGCAATAAGTCAGGCTTAAGAGCAGTTCCAATTAGAATCAACTACTGGAAAATTAGGCGATGCTGAAATTTGATACGTATTGGGTTTTACTGCATTCTAGACAAAGGATCACTGTATCTACAGGTCTAACTACAAATAGTAATTCTCCCCAGTAGTTATTGTCAGCATCTTTCCTTAATTCCCATGGGTGTGAAAAGGAATAGGTTTTGCACACAAATTATTAGGAAAACCAATCAAATAGATATTATTCCAGCCATCTACTTAGCTGTAGCTGTAGATAACAGCTGACTCACTGCTTAAAATCCCACATTCTCCAGCGTCTTGACATCTGAAATAGCTGAAACCTCACAAACTGATAATTGGATTTCTAACTGAGAAGTGGAAGTATTTTGCATTAATATTACATATAGCAATGAATAAAACATTAACACGTAACTAGAATGTTTTTCACTTGTATTTGAACAGTCACTGCAATCTCAGCTGTTTCAAAATATGTATTCTTTCAAAATACCAGGAGGCAGTGGTACATAAAAGATTCATTCTCTTTTGGTCTATGAATCAGCTATGAAAATACTGAAGTTTCAGTTCATTCTATTCTCCCCTCAGCAAGCAGTACAACTACATTATTACTGATCTGGGAGAGATTGTAATGTTAACTCTGAAACAAAAACTCCTGAAAAAAAAGTCAAAGTCCAGTGAAAATACTCCAGAGGAAAAAACAAAAACAGTACAACTCTTACAATAAAGCATAATTTTCTCAAACTCTGCTCATACAGTATTTTCTAAACCAACATCTATATTTATTAATGGATGTTCCATTTTCTTTGACTACTAAATCTCTTGTAGAAGTGGAAAACTTTGTTCAAAGTTATAATGAAAGATTGCATTTACAGAAAGAATCCATTTTTCAAGACTCTCTGTGAGCTGTACAGCATCTCATTTACGCCAATTTAGCTTACAATTTTTCCTCACATTAGAACAGGCTGTCTTTAAGTTAGCAAAGAAGTACTAAGTGAAGATATTTTATTTGTCATCTCATCATTTTAAATAAAATGCAGAGGCAAATTGTGTGAGTTTTGGTTTATCTTTCAGGCCTATGGCTCCACTAGCACCTTAAAAATTGCCCAACATTTTCTCTGGGAAAAATCCTCTGAATATGATAAAAGAAGCATCCAACAAGTAGAGAATGGAAAACAAATTGTGCAAAGGAAGTGAATTGCAACCAGCATTTGTGATGGGGAAGGAGAAAGACACTGCAGGCAGGCTGGATATGGAAAGTGGGGCTGTGGGAAGAATGCATTTACACTATAATATTTTGTAGTCCATAATGCATAGGTTTCTTAAACAGAGCCATACAGACACACTTTTTGCAGGTAGTTGTTTCAGTTGTTACATCCTTGGCATTCTGTCAGTCACCAAAAGTGACAGCAATGATGTGCAACAGCCTCTATGGACTGAGAGATGAGCCTGCTGCCAGCCTTACCTGCAGGCTCTACCAGCAGCTGTGGACTCCTGCCATCCGAGCAGCGGAGAGAAACACAAACAGGATTGATTTGCTTCAGAAAACAGAGTAACTGTTGCCATGAGCAGAAGAAGTAAGAAGCCCATCTCTTTTGCTTAGTTCAGCCCGGTCTCTGTCCATGGCCAGATCAGAAGCTTACTGACATCACACAGGATTCTGGAGTTCGGTGGCCTTGCCTCAGGCTCTCCAGGATGTGAGTGGCCTCCTAGACCTGAGGTGCCCAAAGTTAATTTGAGTGCCGCCACTGACAGCAGTAGGTATCAAAATGTAATGGGATGGCCAACACCTTGAACAGCAGTGATCATGGATCTGTCTCTGGTCACACCTCAGGACGAAGCATGTCCCAGTCTGCTTGCTCCATCTTCCTGTCGCCCAGCCTAACACCAGGCCAAGGCCGACCAAACTTCCCTGCCTTTCCTCACCACCACCTTTGTCCCATACAAAGTCACATGCTGAGCCCAGCCCTCGTGCTCATCTGCCGGCTCCTACCCTATGTTTTGAGCAGTCTTTTGGCGTCCTGAGCCAAAAGCACGGCCCCTGTATTGGTGGCATTCCTGCAGGCTTCGGTGCCAGGCCACCCTCACACCTGAGGGCTTGCTGGGCAAGAGGCCAGAGCTTCCCCCGTCCTCCACCAGTGCTGATAGGACACCCCAGACAGCAGATGGCTGCCATCCCAGTGTTGCCAAGAGGAAGGCAGAGACAGCTCCAGTTTGGGGTTTGCATCTACTCATAGTCTTCTTACCAGTGGCATGGGCACTGACACACTGCAGTGGTGCTGTAAATGAGATGAATGGCCTGGGTCTGAGGTCAGGAAGCCCTGTCTCTCATGGCAAGTAAGTCTGTTCACTCTCACAAGGGGTTTTTTCTGATTTTTTTTTTTTGGTCCCCTTAACATCTGCTCACATATTTTACCCTGGCTAATTGCCATAAAAATTGTGTAAGATACTGCTGATGGATTGTAGGTGAAACTTGTGGCTTCAAGAATGGCTTTGTCAGGGAGTGTATGAGGAACCTTAAGCGTGACTGTATGCAGGGCTATTCAGGCTCCCAAGGAGAAGCTGCCAGCAGGAGCAATGAGGCTGGATGCAGAATATATACAATTTACATTTCATCACATATTACTGGAGGACATGTACTTCATGTCTAGAAAATGAAGCTGTTATTACAAGATGAAAATCCATACGCCACAAGGCTTGTTTTTGGCCTTGCTGGAAGCCTGTGCTCTTAGGAGCAGAGCTGTTGTGAAACAGTAAGGGACACACTCTGATTCACTGTGCGATCCAGCAAGAGCTTCCAAACCATGGAGCAGTTGTTTTTCTAATAGCATCCAAATGGCTTTTGTTCGCCTTCCAAATTCAGCTGACATGTCTTGCCTTGCAGCCCTTTGTGAAGAAAGAGCAGACCCAGATGGCACACAGCATAGTCACAGCTAGGGCAAGCTCCTCTGAGCTCAGACATACCTCAGCCCACAGAGAAGAAAAACTGCAAGTAAAGAAATACAGTATCTTTCAAGGAGACAAATGGAAGCAGTATGTGCTGTAATGAGTACTAGACGGCTGTGATTTTGCGGTGCATGCTTTTTTTTTAGAGAGCCAGAGTGAGATTAGTGTGGCTCTCCAAGAAACCCCAAACAAGACCAGTGACACAAGAAACACAGATGTACTTGAATCAGCACCATTGCTCCAGGAGGTTTCTTAGGCCTCCTGCTAGTGCCTTTCTACATATTTGCTTCTTGAAATCCCCAGTATTCAATCAACTTTAACAAGAGGAAACATGCTGCACACAAAAACAATAATAGGGAAAAAAGTTACATGTAGGTGATTTCCTAATTGCAGAAAACTCAAGACAGGACTTCATTGTTTTCAGGAAAGCCAGGATGGTTCTCCCTCTCTTTCTTCTTCCTTCCCACCCTCTAAGTCTGCTGATAGATATTATGGGGTGTATTAATTGTGGCCACAGAGTGTGCATTTCTAAAACATGCTCTGCTCTTTACCTAACTATAAAATATGCAGTTAGCCCTCTCCAACTGACCAGAAATATTGAAATATTCACCTAGATGTTAGCTGCAATGCTGTATTTCTTCCAGTGCTGAATTATATCAAAAGCAAGTTGAACTGCCTGGTTTTCCATTTTCCCCATCTCTGGCATGAGGCAAAAATCTTTCACATCACCATCAAGTACACAAAGGTGGGTGGATGAAAAGCACTAACAAGGTGTGATGCACCCTTAGTAAAATGGTGGTTTGCAAAAAAAAAAAAAGCACAGGTGCTTTTGGAGTGCAAGTGAGGCCAGGTTCTGCTGGTTGAGGATGAAAGTTGGAGCAGCTTTCTGAGAGTGAAGTCCCATGATTCCCTTTATCAATTTGGCAAGTTGGCAGAGCCACCTAACAACAGCTAAATCCAGGATGAAGCAAGAAGTCTTGAGGCTTTTCCTGCTGTGTTGTCAGTGATGGTCATCCCCTCCTGAGGGATGGCCAAAGCAGCTTCAGGAGGACATCCACAGGACTTTCTGTGGCCCAGCAGAGCTTCACAGGAGCTTTTCTAACAGACAGAGTTAGTAGGAAGGATACAAAGCCAGTCCAGTCCTTATGTCCAAAGGTTACATGATGATCTTGGTTGTATGAACACTGATGCTGTGAAATTTTTTAGACCCAGCTTTACTAAGACGCTTGGGGATAGTGATGCTCAGAGCCACAGATCAGTTTATTGAGTGCAGATCTTCAGCTCACTTTTTTCTCTTCAGAGGGCAGAACGATGGAGACTGTCTATGACTGCCCATGACAGACAAGAGGCTGAAGTGCTCATCCAGAAAGCAGAAGACCTACATTCAGTGTTCTCAGTCTGAGATGAGTCAAAGCCATATTTGCTTTCTTCAGGAGTCTCCTTCAACCTCTGAACTGGATACTTCTATGGAGACAGGGAATTCCCTGTCTCTTTTCTCAAAGCAGAATGATAGCACAGACAAGAAACAAGCTTCAGAGGGCCAGGGAGAGAGAGCTCTCAAGAAAGTGTTTCTCTGTGTCATCCACTATTGCAACATTCACCTGAAGGAATGAGGCATTGGCTCCAGAAGAGTTTATATATTTTCAGCCAATGCTTTACAGCACTAAATATTCAGAGAAAAAACCCCAAATGAACAACTACAAACTGTAGTTGTTGTTTAATGAAATACAGAAGTCTTCATTGGCATTTATTAACTCTGAATGGTAAAAGGAGTTTAGGAGCTGTATACATCCATTCCAGCCGTAAGAATAATTAATATGAACAGTCCTTCTCTTGAAAAATGAAAGTTTTCTCTAGCAACAATGACTATTGTTAAAATCCCATATGAGCAGAGGCAAACCAATGATTCATTCATACTTCAAGCTGGACAGGTAGGGGCTGCTGTCCTGTTGATGAATGTAATGTTCTATCTCTCACTAGAGCACAAACTGGATCCAGCCCAAGCCAACCTGTATTATTATAATGAGTCAATATGCACAGTGGCAACTGTCCAGGCCTCCCCTGGAGCTCTCTCATGCTAGGTGGAATCAGGGGTAGTCCAAAGACATGACTTCACAGACCAGTCCCGTGACTATTACAACAGTCACAAGGTAAGATCTGCAGTGGTGACAACTGGGGCTCAAAAACTGACAATTCAGCAGCAAGGCAGCCTAACAGTGATCATTTGGGGAGAAGGGTAAAATTTGTTAAGGTCATGAACAAGTGCATGGATTTTGTGATGTTCTTTTTCTCCCCCTGCCCCAACTCTGCTTTTGAGAACAGCAGGGGATAGAGCTTGACTGTGATCCAAACTTCTGAAATGCTCAGAGGGAGTGAAGGTCAAGTTCAATTATCTCTTATTTGATAAGCTGGGAGCCTGTAGCCAGGATATGGGGCCGGTGCAGTGTGCCTGCATGTGTCTTGCACCCCAGGCTTGCTGCTGATTCTGCCCTGTCTGCTAGAGTTGTTTAATGCTCCAGCCCATTTTTGAGGCTGAGACTTTCTATTCATTATCAGATTTCTTATTGAAAGGGCAGCATTAGGTTTTACTCTTGAATCCATTTTCTGGGTACTCAGGGATGTCAATAGACATTAAATTCACAGGAACCACGATACTTGTATCTTAAAGTCTGCCTTGTACCTGAAACCTGAGAAATACCATGTCAGAAATAATTGAGTTAAATAAGACAAAAAATACACAGAATCAAAGTTGTTTGTACTTCTTTTCAAAGATCAATATACTAGAACCCTGCACAAAGGTTAAGTTTTATAGGAGATATTTGAACGGAAATAAAAATGCTTTAAAAAGCTGTGTTCAGTGGAAAGGAAGACAGTAAAACTACAAGTAAGTTTTGCAAGGGCAAGCAACAATAAGGTAGCTTATCTTTTAGAATTAACCTTTTGTCCTCTGAGATGTACAGGTTAGTGTCTTGGGAATGGAGGCAAAGAATAGCATGGGATAATGAAAATCAATGAAAATTAAAAAAATAGTTGCTGAGTTACACTGATGTTCCCCATTTTGAAAATATCTTCAGAAAGTTATTGCTTAAGCAAAAGCAACAAGACAGGTTAAAAATCTCAACAATCCCATAGTGTCTCAAAACCACATCACAGAAATTAATGTGTTAACTCTGGAAGCTGTTGAGATTGAACTTGCAGAACATGAAGCAGCCACAAAACCCTTTGAGATTACCATCTTTTAGGTTAGACCCATTTTTGGTAGTAATTCCTACTGTGTTTACAAGCTGGTTAATCACTACTAGACAGCTTGAATGGCAAGGAGAACTAGTAGCTGGGGGAACTTGTAAGACAAATTTTTGGCTCGCAGGTTTTAAAATGAGCAAGCAGGAAATGTAGAGAATGAGATCAGACTGCTCAGACTCACTACCTTACTGGCTTGCTGGAATGGGGAGAGGAACAAACACTTCTAAAGATAAGAAATACCTGTAACAACATTAAGTTATTTGGTAGCTTCTCTACCAACTTGAATGTAATACTGATGTTTTAAAGCAAGTAAAGAAAGACTTTTTGGAGGAATATGATCCCAAAGCCTTAGAAATTACAGCCACATAAAAAAGAGAGGTAAAACAACATAACCCCTGTTACAAAATGCTAGGAGGAAAATTACAGGCAATTTCAGTCCCATTGCTATTTTCTTTACTGCTTTGAAGGAATACAGTAGATTACCGACATTAAAATGGCAGGCTTAGAAAATGGTTTTCTTTTACAGGCTACCATAGCCTCAAAGGCCTCAGTGCCTTTGGAAATGTCCACACAGTAAAATAAAGGACAAAAAATAGTGTGGTAATCCTCAACTGGCTTTTATCTTGCTACTACAGATAACAATGGCATCAAAAACATAGCAGGTAGAAAGGGCTTTTCACACCAGCATGTGTCTGTAACATCTACAGAGACTGCCCCAGGAGAGTTTATATTTGATTTGCTGGTTTGTGCTCCAGACAGTCCATGTCTGTCCATCATGTTGTGTAGGCTTGTTTTCTGTCTTATAGGCAGCAGATGCAAATGATAGCTGTGCCTAATTAACAGAGCTCTCCCTCACCCACTGAAATCTGAACAGCCTACAGACAAAACTGAAGCACATATAACATCGAACATTATCACAGGCTA
>VYZR01070469.1:44677-66966 GCA_013400675.1 Oxylabes madagascariensis
GATCAACTACATGGAAGAATAAAGATTATAATTTTTAAAGTGAAATGCCAAGTTAATACATGAGAAACTACATGAGTCAAGCTAGAAACTTCTGACAATATGCTGAACAAGATCAAAGATGAATTCAGGTTAACAGCATGAAAATTAGTGAGAAATGGTATAAATAAAAACTTTATATAACCCCAGACCTGGGCACCTGGCTGCACAGCACTGAGAAGGAATGATGAGGTGACCTGCTGAGATAAGAAAAAAGCAAGACTAGAGACAGAACCTCAAATCATCTTAGATGTTAGGTTATGAAAACCTCAGATAACTAAGGCTTGTAGAGAGGAGAGGTGGTCTGACTCTTTGCTGAGGTAAACAAACAGGGTTTAATTGAATTTTGGTGAAACTGACTGAAGATCTGCTCTACATTTGTGTTAGTTCTCTTACTGCTCCTAGTGACCTCCAATTAAATGTGCATACCCTAGTTTTTGGAAGATTTAAAGTTAGATTCTATCAGCCTTTTCAAATTATAATAGGCCTAAAGCCAGAGAGAACTGAGAGAGCAGCTCTTCCATCATGCTACAGTTTACATGGAACGACATCTTCATTTAATAAGAAAATGCAACGATTTTCTTAAAAACCCCGTGCCATTAAACAACTGCGGTCCCTATCTATATTTTCTTCCTCATAAATCAGGTCATGCCCAAGGGCCACATGGGAGCTGTTACTAATTTCATAACAACTGCTGGTTCTGCTTACAGTTCCTGAAGTGACAGCAGCACAATAATTGAGTGTTGTGGAGCAGTTTGAGATATGTGGTACATTCAGGAGGGCATATAACCTATTCACCATTTTTCTTCACCATTTTATTTCATACCTAAACTCTGCATCCAAATATGGAGAGAGAGCTCTCATCTGATAACTGAATATGCATTCAGTTGCCATAATTCTAGTCAAAAAGGAAGACTATCAGCCCCTTTCTAATAGTATAAATACACATACTCAAATTCTCAAGGCTTTATGATGAATTCTTGGCGTGCTTTCTTTTCCCTAGCAATTTCCAAAGAAAATGAGCAAGAAGTTCAAGAAAAGAGTTTATAAAATTGTGGACTACACACTATTTAGTGCATAAGCTAATTTAATTACAGAAGTATGTGGGAAAAAAAGTCATGGTATGTCAGGGCATACCAGAAACTCTAAAAAGCTTGTGCCATACTTGACCTGAAATCAGTACCTTCAGACTGGGTATGTGGAAGAGAACTTATTCTTTCTGGAAACGAACTGCATCCTCTCTATGCTGTACTTAGCTTTATTCATTCTAATCAGTTTACCAGTAAAGTGTGTTGTATGTATTTTATGTTTACACTTCAGAGGAACAAAATCCTGAAGTGATGAGCCTAATAGGATCAATTACTAAAATCCTGAGAACATTACAGCTGGCAATCTTTTTGAGTAGCTTGCTAAGATTTTTTTCTGCAGAGCTATTGATTTTCTTTCATTTTCCAAACTGTGTGAGTCTTCACTTAGAAGTAGAAAGTCTGAAAAGCACGCTGAATCATAGGCCACGTACTATTTCTGCTTTAGTGTGCAATATACCACTGAGAAGGAAACAAAATGACCTCACTTGCTACCATGTTAAATAAATTAGAGATCTGCATGACCTATTGTCTCCAAACCCAGGCAGTGCTAAAAGCAGGAACTCCCAGCATTTTTTCCTTCCCTGGTTTTATGCACACTGCTCTTTCTAGACCTTTGCCTATTTCCAGTAACTCCTGCTCATACATTTAATAAAGTATATTTGTTGAAATACATTTATTGGAATGTGTGGCCAATTAAATAACTTCGTGTCTTACAATAAACACACAGTACAATCTGAAGATGGCAAGTCATTATTGACAGCTTCTATACTTTTCTAAACTGAAAAAAAGTACGAGTATTTTCAGTTTTACAGCATTGATTATTTATGCATTGAGTCAAAGCTGAAGAATTTTATTATCAAAGAATAAGAGGAAATCTCTGAGTTTTACATCAAAGTCCACTGAACAGAAGAAGTCCTCTCTGCAGCAACAAATGTCAGGCCACCTTTAGTGAGGTAAGCAAAAGTATTGATGTGTGGAAAAATCCAGTGAGACTTGCATCTGAAACCAAAAGTAGGTTTTAAGAAAACGTCGTTTATACAGATCTGAGATGTAACAACCATAAACAGCATTTTTTCCATGTCATAAACTCCAGTGAGTAAGAAATGTCTGGCTGCATTGATCCGAACCAGAATGCACGCACATTGTTTCTTCAATTCAAGTGCTTTCAGCCAACATTCTCACCCTCTTTGCATGTATCCTCTTGGATACAACTGTAACATTATGAGAAAGCATGAAGAAAAGTAAGGAAGATGCAGTCAACTAACCATAAACTCAGAAGAATAGCTAGGACAAATAGCCAATATTACTTGAGTATTACCTCCAAGCTTTCCACTGAACATCAGTTAGGCTGATTTGTTAATGTAAGGCCACAAAGACTTATAAAGCTTATTCTAGCATGAATACCTGCATCCAAACTTCAGAATATTAAAAACAACACACCACAAACGCCTGAGATCACAAATCTCTGTTACTAAGCAGAAGTCACACGAGCTCTGATATTGATAGGCTCCTCAGCGCTAAGATTCTTGCAGAGTACCAGACCTTCAAGGTGGTCTCCCAACAATTCTTACAGATTCAGAAAAACAAACAAACAACAAAAAAACCCACACACATTTTTATGCATTGCCAGACCCTTGCACAGAACATAACAATGTTACTTACTTCATGTAGCCCTGTGTATAGAAAACTGTCCCGGGCTAAGCACATTATTCCATAAGTATATTCTTCAGGGTGGTTTTTTTATCCATTCCTTTGATTGTGTCTCATCAGTTGTAACTACTTACTAAAAGGAAGTGAAATAGGAAGTATCATGCTTTTCAACTGTCTGCAAGAACAGGAATAAATACATGGACATGTAAATATTCCCCCTTTGGTTTGACAGTCTTCAGTCTTGGTGAACAGATTAACCTTCTTTGCAGATTTAGTCAAAGAAAACCCAAAGCAGCATTCCTACATTTGCTATCAGTAGCCAGAATTAAGAAAAATGTACAGATTAAAAACTATATTCTATCTTTCCCTCCTCTTTATTTTCCCCAAATCTCTCATATAATCCCTGCTGTACAAAGCACACATATAAAAATTTATGAAACAGAGTAGGTTTCATGTCATTTAGTCTATAACAAGGCTGTAAGCCAACTTGGTAGCCCTTGACTCTTCTCAGGCAAACCTGGCTATTTTTCTTCCATTAGTCTTCATTTTTCCAATGAGTAACAGAACAGAGAATTGTAATGTTATCACTCCATTTAGAGCATTCAACAAACAAGGTTTCTTGGTGAACTGCACAGCCCCAAACACACAGACCCTCAGGGTGATGGTCAGGGTGAAGGAGCTCATTTACACCAATGAAGTTACAGGATTTAGACCCACTTCATATACCTAGACTAAGGATAATCCTTTTGTTTTGCTTCACTGCTTTAACATGATATATCATAAAGGTAGTTAGATGAGTGATGCCTGAAGTGACATATTTATATTCCAAAAANCCAGACCTTCAAGGTGGTCTCCCAACAATTCTTACAGATTCAGAAAAACAAACAACAAAAAAACCCACACAAAAAACCCACACACATTTTTATGCATTGCCAGACCCTTGCACAGAACATAACAATGTTACTTACTTCATGTAGCCCTGTGTATAGAAAACTGTCCCGGGCTAAGCACATTATTCCATAAGTATATTCTTCAGGGTGGTTTTTTTATCCATTCCTTTGATTGTGTCTCATCAGTTGTAACTACTTACTAAAAGGAAGTGAAATAGGAAGTATCATGCTTTTCAACTGTCTGCAAGAACAGGAATAAATACATGGACATGTAAATATTCCCCCTTTGGTTTGACAGTCTTCAGTCTTGGTGAACAGATTAACCTTCTTTGCAGATTTAGTCAAAGAAAACCCAAAGCAGCATTCCTACATTTGCTATCAGTAGCCAGAATTAAGAAAAATGTACAGATTAAAAACTATATTCTATCTTTCCCTCCTCTTTATTTTCCCCAAATCTCTCATATAATCCCTGCTGTACAAAGCACACATATAAAAATTTATGAAACAGAGTAGGTTTCATGTCATTTAGTCTATAACAAGGCTGTAAGCCAACTTGGTAGCCCTTGACTCTTCTCAGGCAAACCTGGCTATTTTTCTTCCATTAGTCTTCATTTTTCCAATGAGTAACAGAACAGAGAATTGTAATGTTATCACTCCATTTAGAGCATTCAACAAACAAGGTTTCTTGGTGAACTGCACAGCCCCAAACACACAGACCCTCAGGGTGATGGTCAGGGTGAAGGAGCTCATTTACACCAATGAAGTTACAGGATTTAGACCCACTTCATATACCTAGACTAAGGATAATCCTTTTGTTTTGCTTCACTGCTTTAACATGATATATCATAAAGGTAGTTAGATGAGTGATGCCTGAAGTGACATATTTATATTCCAAAAAGCCTGTAGATGGAATAGGAGCAAGCCAAAGTTAATTGAGGAGAGATTTCTTATAAATACTCATGAGAAGTCACAGAACCAAGTACTCTCTAGTGACTTATCATTCCAACCAGTTTCTTCAAAATAAGCTTTCAGCATAGAGCAATGGCCCCAACCCAATGATAACAAATGGCTAAATGCAAAAATGACAATGCTTATAAATGCATGAGATAATTTGATACTTCCTTAGTTAAAAATACAATCTCTGTTTTGATTTTGCATTAAACCAGATCAGTTTTTAAAGAATAATGCCCTATGTTTGCCTAGTGATTTGAAGAAGATTGGTGAAACTCCAGCCCTAATTCTAAGATAGCTTCTGATTCCTTCAGAAATTCTGGAAGTGTAGACAGCTCACTGAAAACATCAGAAACTATCAAATGTAAACAAGCTTACTGGTCAAGGAAAACAGGAGTAAACATTCAGAAATCAGTCTATACTGACTACCATCAATTAACATTGAACCTGAGAGACACAAATTAGAAATCTTGCACAGGTCAGACATAAAATCACAACCCTGTAACACACACTAAAACCTAATCCTTAAGCATGGCTACAGAAGACAGGTCTATAGAACTGACAGGACTTATAAGACATGACTTATTTTTTCTCACAAGAGGAAATGGACGCTTGTCAAGTTTAGTATCGTGAAGAGAAAGTACTTCTGTATACCCTTCCAGTTTAGTTTTGTCTCTTATTAAAAAGGCACTTAGTTGAGTCTAGAAAGCCACAAGTAGATCACTGCTCATCCCTTTTAGTGTACATTTAAGCAAAGGTAAAAACAAATATTTCCTGGCTAGATGGGGTTAAATATGACCATATGTATGTAAATACATACATGTTTGCTCCTAAATCCACACCAACTCTCCTGTCTAGGCAGTGGCAAGCACCTGACAGCCACTTCTGACTACTTTATATCCTTGCTTGTACATTCTAGGGAAGCACTGGCAACAACAGGATGCACAATTACATCACTGTAAGACCTACCATTAAGAAAAATGCTTTTAATATTAAGACATAAGCTACTGAAAAGTATATACAAGCTTTTAATTTTATAACAATAATGACCTTGCTCTTAAAGGACCTTCCTGCTGATAGTGCTTTATATGGAATATTGCAACCCTTTCCTTGTTAATTTAAAATAGGCAAGGAATGGGATTCTTTTTAACTTGTTCTTTACAGTTTGAGACAATCCTTTTCTAGAGAACATGCAAACACACAATCTAATAAATAAGGAGGTAGCTGGTTGATCTCTTTTTGCATTACAAAATACTTCAGAATACTCAGATATCAAGAGTCAAAGACTAAGAGAGGGCTTTTTCAACAGATTTGTAAATTTAAGATTAACTTACCAAGTCTGGACATGGCAAGAGAATGTTTCTATGTGACAGCAAAAAAGTGTTTACATTCATGAAACAAAGTCTTCATACAGAAAGCACCTCAACAAGAAACATTCAGAACACAAATTGTGGTAGAATACTCATATTTTATTTCAATTAATACTTTTAATTTATTTCAAGTAATCCACTAAAACAGACAAATTACAGCAGTTTTTGTTAGGAAACCTGTTTCAACAAATGGTGAGATGCCTGTTTCAACATGATCATCCAAGACATAATTTTAGCCATTGCTTGTCTCAATTCTACTTCCAAGACAATCTTAGAGGTGACAACTGGAATCGTCTTGTATGAAGTCAGAAATCACTCGGGAAATCACAGACTGACGTTTAATGTCAGCTCCTCATGTTGTTTTCATCCCTGTAAAAGAAGTTCTATTTTACTTGCAATCAGCATCATGCATACACAAAACAGGTAACTAACTGCTCTAAAGCTGAGCTACATGAATCTTCTACATTACAACAATCCTTTAGGCCAGAGCCATTTCTCAAAAGAAATTACTTCGTACAGGATGGGATTTTCTTTTCTCATACCATTAGTACGGATTCCATTCTGGAGGACCAGGCATTTAGAATAAGCAGACCTAATAACTATCATTGTCTTTCCTCTGATTTTTTTGCTATTTATTCTTGGCTAAATCTATATAAAGTTCTAACAGTCAACACACATGATTGTCACCAAAGCTATTTTGCTTTGTTTTCCCGCAAGGAGGAAATTAAACTCCTTTAGGAACAGAAGACAATGCATCCACTATTATCTGATAACCCTTTTCACAATTACATACCTGGAGACCAAAGAGTGTACAAGAAACTCTTCATTTAAGACATTCATCACATAGGTTCAAAAAGCACAAAGATTTGAGAAATGATTCAGATATCATAACAAAATGACAGTTCAAAATCTTCCCACAAGCTATTAATAAAGTTGATTCAGCAGCTTCCAGAAGTTCAGCAGTTATATGAACGTGTTCCTCCTAAGCATGATCCAAAGAAGAGTTTCAACCTCACCTCTGGGTTTGCAAGAGAACTTCTATACCCCTCTGTGTTGGCCACTTAAGACACTGCCAGACTTAAGAGGGCAAAGCTTAAAGGGGACTAGATTTTAGTATATTATAGTTTTCTATCAACTAAGATGATCTGAACTTACTATTTGCTCAAAAGATACTACAATTTTCTTGAAATTTGTAAATGATTAAAGAGCCATATTAAAAATCATCACCAATTGTCATTAGATGAGAGCACTTACCTTCCAGTAGAAGGCATTTATTCCTAAGAAGTCCTGAGCATTGCTTCACATTTAGGTGTGATTACCCATGTCTAAAACATTTCAAGCATGAGGTTGCTATGTGAGGCCTCTAAACAACACACAAAAAATTGTAAAATTATAATTAGCAATGTTTAACTTCAGACCTTCTTAAAGCCATATTCTACAGAGTTGCTACTATAAACTATGGAAAGCTTATTAAGCCTAAATTCCTTTTAGTGCTGACACTACTGACCTGAGCTATAAACTTGTAGATCTGACTGAATCTTTGCGANGGGAGGGCTCCGCACTGGGTTTTAGTGAGGGAGAGCTGCTCTATCCCCCTGTGTTGACTCCCCGGAGCACTGTCAAGCTCCGAGAGGGCAAGATGTGAAGGGAAAGCGGCGTAGGTTCCACCCCACTACGCCAGGCCCACAGCCCGTCCGCGCGAAGCGCGGGCGGTTCCCCTCAGAGCGGCCGCAGCCGCCTTACCGCGCCCACAGCCGGCGGACAGAGAGGGAGAGCGTGGCCTCACCGGGCCTTAAATAGTGCTCCGCACTCCCGCGAGACCCCACGCGCTCCAGCCGCCGCTGCCTATTGGCTAGACCAGCGCGCGTGACCCCGCGCGGGGCGGGGCGGGGCGGCCGAGCCCCGCTGAGGCAGAGGGCCTGGAGCTGCTGCGGAGCCAGGCCGCGGCCGGGTCTCAGGGCCGGCCCCGTTGCTCAGCTGCGCTTCCTGCGGTGACCCCCATGGGTCAGATCGAGGTTTTCGTAGGGACGTGCTCGTCCACTTCTGCCCAGGCCGAGTTCTGGGTGCCCGGAGATGTTTAACACCGGGAAACAAAAATGTCTTCTGTGCCAAGTAGCAGCTGTTGTAGCGGTTTTGAGGCACTAAATACCACTGATCTCTGTCTAAACTCCTGTCTAAGCCCTGCTTAGGTGGCTTAGGAGCTGTCTGTGAGGATGACGAGGTAAAGCCCCGAGCCTCGCTAATGCCCTGACGGGCAGAACATGCAGCTCCGCTGGCTGCGTGCCAGCACCAGGCCTGTCCCGCGGGCCGGCGCTCAGCACGGTGCCAAGCACTGCTGCTCTTCTGCCCCAGATAAAATGGGCTGCCTATCTGCGAGGCTACTAAGAGGTTTTGAAGCGAGTATGAGCACATTAGCATAAACAGGGAATTAGTAGTTTGTAGCACAGAGACTTTGTATGTTGCTCAGCAAAGCTGGGCAGTAGGAATCACAACATATAAAATATATCGATTTGGAAGGGACCCATCAGGATCTTCCAGAGTCCAACCCTTGGCCCTGCACAGGACACCCCAAGAATCACACCCTGTGCCTAAGAGCACTGTCCGAACTGAATTGAATGGAAGTCCCTGCTTCTCAAATAGGTGTGTGTATTGCTGATAATTCATACCTTCCGGTCTCAGTGAGAAACAATATGTCTTAGCTCATGCTGAGTTACTACCGGCACGGCACTTGTAAAGCGTGCGGAAAGAAAATAACGAGTTGGTCCGCTATCCCTAGTCTGAACTCTGCATTCAAATTACCCCCAACAGAGCTAAACCAATCTGATGCAGCCTGAAACAGTCACATAGTTGCAATCAAGGGATGGCTCTAGAAATTGTTGCCCACCACTTCTAGTTACCTCTCCTGTCTAATTCTTGACACTCAAAACATTGTTGCAGATTAACCCCGTGCCAGTTAATTGTACATCAAGATTCAAAACCTGTCTCAGGACTCTAGGTAAATCAGTCTCTGGAGATAAATTTGTGAGACACGTAGTTTTAAGTAAGATACATTTGTGAGATGTTATTTCTAGTGGGCTCCTTTGCAATGACTATTTTCTACAGACACTTAAGTCAGATCAGTCCTTTCTGCAATGTAGTCAAAAAGACGAAGTGGCATTCAACATTTAAGTTTTTAGCACTTGTGTCAGTGGGATTTATGTCAAGTTTGGTTTCATCTTTTCCAGTACAGAATGTGAACTGGCACTTCTGTTACACAGAAAACCAGCAAACCACAGCAAACAAGTGATCAGTATCCATCCCAGGTGAGCATTTTAATGATTCGCATAATCCTACACTTATTTCTTGCCCCTCACAAGCTTTCTTCTGTTTACCCATACAAAGTTTGCATTGTTTGCCTTCTCTCTGGCTCCACGAAATTAACTTTTGTGTCTGATAGTGGCACAACTTCAAGAGAAGGAATGCAGAGTCTACCTGACCTGTCTGTCCTTTTCTAAACCCTCCCTGTAGAATAAAATAACTGTCCTTTAATAAGTTACTGAGAGGGTCAGATGTGGATTTGAGCCTCTTTACTTGAAGGTTAGTTCTCCCATTTCCTGGAAAAATGCTGTAACCACTAACTTGCTACCTACAAGGCTGCAGGTAGATCTGCTGTTTTCATGTCTGTGGGATGTAACTCTTATCTGAATGAGCTTCTCAGCTGGGCACTGAGTCTGCCTACAGCCTGGGTACTTTGGGGATGTGGGGGAAAGACCATAATATTTAGAATATGTTTTGGTGGATCTGGGTACAGGTTAATGTTGAGATTACCTGGAATCATTAACTGGGAGAAATACAGACCTGGTCATGACCAGAATTTGTAGGAAATCCAGTTATTGTGGTGTCTTGAGGGTGTCTTGGTTATTTTGTAGATTAGTGTTGAACTCTTTAAGGAGTTGGATGAGCTGAACTAGCTTGTTCAAATCTTGAAGAGTGGTGCTCTAGTCAGCCAAGGCTCTCTTCGTCAGATGCAAGAATTAATTCTCAAAGTCACTGCTTTGATGCCTCTCACAGATGAAAAACTCTTGAAAACAACTTGTTTAACAACACTGTGAGTTTAGCATAAAGTGCAATTGTCATAAACATTTCACTTCAATTTTACTCTCTTTCTCCACACTGACATGAAGGAAAATCAATCAAGTAAAAGCTCATTGTAAATGTCAGTCTTTGCAGGTGCATTACAGTACTCAGTGGTATTAAATAATTGTCAGGTTTGGAAACTTAGAATAGCCTTTCATCTATATTTATATGTGTGTGTGTGTGTGTGTGTGTGTGTGTGTGTGTGTAATTTGGTTAAAACTTTGAGATGATAATGTAATAAAAGTGTAATTTAATTAATTTATGCACAATTTAATAAAATTGTAAAGGCTATTTTAAATTCATGCTGAAAGTAGACTAAATGCCACTTACAGCTTATCCATCTTTTGGGGGTTTTTTGTCCTCAGAATGTTTGTGAGTTAAAATTGGAGCCTGTAAAATAGAATTAAAATAATAAACAAAATCTTTGAAGAAGAGGAAGGCAAGGCAGAATCATTGTTTCCTTTCTAGAGGCAGAAATAGCAATATATTTCTGTTAGAAACTTCAGTTTTCTGTTAGAAACTTCAGTTTTCTGTTATTTTCCCTCAGCGAGTCTCTTTTTGTTTGGTTATCTCTTCCCAGCCAATATGTATGATTAGAATTTAAGTGGTATTTTTCCACCTGAAAACACATTTTGTATAGGTAAGAAAAATGCCATTAAAGTTTGCTACTGAGCTCCCTTGCTGAATAACATACCTGATGAAGAGGCCATTCCTCAAGATTCTTCCTTCTGGAAAGTGGGAATATTTTTACTCGAAGAGTGAGTGTGGGGAAGGTTAGTATTATTTAAACTGATGAAGCAATACACTGAAGTTCTTTAATTGTCACTGTTCCAAGCTCTTAACACAGTGTATTTGAAACTCAAGCAGAAGGAAAAGGACAGGAGTAAGGTATTATGAGATAATCACAGCTCTAGGCCATTATCAACATTGGACTGATGGCAGAGGCTTTAACAGCTTCTTCACAGAATAGAATCTAATGGCTTTCACTAGAGAACTATAAGACCCCTAGTACCTACTCAATCAGCTTCTACGTCGACATCAATGTATTTGCATCTGTCTTATTCTGCTGTCTTTGAGCTTTCAGATCTGATGTCTGGCCAAAAAAAGATGATGTCAGATGCTGTAAATGTGTTTTGTTTTCTTCTGTAAAGTAACAACTTTGGAGAAAAATGAAGAGATGGTATTCTTTACTTGCCAGCTAGTAAAATGCTTAAACTAGCAAAAGGTAGGCAAGACTTGGGGACCCATTTAATGCAGTTTTAT
Organism: Oxylabes madagascariensis; assembly: GCA_013400675.1. Classification (NCBI taxonomy): domain Eukaryota; kingdom Metazoa; phylum Chordata; class Aves; order Passeriformes; family Timaliidae; genus Oxylabes; species Oxylabes madagascariensis. The sequence goes on from VYZR01070469.1 coordinate 56,042, forward strand.
TTTTCATACTTTATCTTTAGAATCCTGACAAGTCATACTGTCACCAAACCATGAAGTTTTACAGTGTTTTGAATCAAGAGAAATAATTTCTCAGATAATTTGAAAATGGTGGTTAGGGGTTGTTTTGAAGATGACAGTCTTAAAGAATAGTAATTCCAAATTTGGGTTGATTTTTTGGTTTTAGACTCTTCACATTTTCTATGGATTTCCATTAATTTTTCATGGACTATAACTTGCTCTTACCATTAGAATTTCAGGTGCAGATGGATTGGTTTCCATGGACCTGCTATGAGCCATGTGCCACAGAATTCAATCCATTGGCTGCAAGCTGGTATTTGGCATTGTACTAAAGCCACCAGCATGTTCTGAAATGAGGCCAAGCTTCATGGAAAATCCTGACTTCTCATTCTTGTGTCTACACATTTGCCATTTTGTTAAAGATATTTTGCTGTTTTTTGGTAGAACATAATTTTAGATACAAAACATATTTTTAAAATTATAAAATTCTAAACCTACATGGTCAGCACTGTAAGTGTTTCAGATATCTGAATTCTCTTACAATTCTTATATGTTTTCCATGCTTCCAGAAAAACTTAGTATTGTTTTAACTCCCTTTTCCATTAAAATGAGCTTTTAATTGGTTGGAAATATATCCTAAATTTGATCTGTTCCAAACATCTGTTCAGCAAAACTGACTGATGATTACCCACTTGTGGATGCAAGTTTATTACAAGAAAAACATAAATGAACCCTCTGTGCAATTTTCCAAGATTTCTGGAGAGGAAATGCAATATCCTCTTTGTAGCACAGAATGAGCAAATATTCTAGTCTCAGAATTGCTACCAACTTTCCTGTGTAACTTTGGACAAGTCACTAAATTTCTGATGGCAATTTTCTTGCTTTGTAAAAGAAACTAATATTAACTTGCCACCCAAATAATTTGACAACTCTGAGTAAATGCTTACAAAATAATCTGAAAAAGTCAGATGGAAAATGTTATGGAAGTCCAGGTCTCTGCTAGCCAAGGAGGATATTTACAATAGGTCCATGTTTTATGTAGTGAAATAGAAATGTTCAAGCATAAAACTAGATGAGACCAAGAAGGATCTAAAATTAAATGCAGGAGGTATTTTTTGACCTTTTAACAGAAATTATATAAGCACTCTTAGGTTATAAATAGTCCTTTGTTTTCCTTCTCTTTGTCTAACACTCAGAAGAAACACAAGGTTTGTTGTTTGTTGTAAGGAGATAGGGCAATGCTTTAGAGTGGAAACAATTGTGCACTGTTCTTTATTTATACAATTCCTATAAAGTTTGTAACTAGTATTTGTTGCATTGCTTAGCACTCTTTTATCTTCAAACAGCTACAGAAATAAAGTTTCTATTCCTGAAAATGTCAACAGCAGAAGAAAACAAAACCAGACATAAGTCCATTTCCAGCATGAAAATTTCTTTCTTCTTTCCTGTTTTGATGTCTGAAGAGCAAAAAAGACAGTGCTAGACTATTGTCAAACTGACACATAGACACTTGTATATTATTCCCTATTTTCATTATTAATCTTCAGAAACAAGACATGAAATGTGCCCACCTTTAAATGAAAGTATTTATATAGCATTAAGGAATATGATACTTAATTCCTCACAGAATGATGTGTGTGCATGTTCACAAATATTTCCTTGAATGACCAATAAGTGCTTAATCAGTAGCAATTTAATTTTGTGTTAAAAAAAAAAAAAAAAAAAAAAAAAGTTTAATGAACAGAAACAACTGAAAACTTACCCTGAAGTCAAGTAATTGGCATTTGAGAAAAACAGAATTATGAAAATACCACTTTTTTTCTTTTCTGTTTTCACACTTTCTATGATTTCTCTGACGTTTGTATTGTGGAAATAATGTTATTGACATTAAAATATATGTGAGGCAGATGGCTTTATTAGCATTATTTATGCATTTTGTTTCATTCACATTTTTAATCACCTTTCAAACCCATTGTTTTTTGCTTCATAACTTTTCACTGATAGCAAGGATGAGTCTCCACAGTAAATCGGAATGAGCAGGCTGCAGCAAAGAATAGATGATTAGGTTTGTGCAATAACAGGCATCAGAGTTTAAAAACCAGGTACGGTGCAGTGCTGTCCAGTCTCTGCAGGCTACTTAGAAATGCACTGGAAACTAATCAGACCTTGATTGCTTCAGACCTGACACGTTGGCTTAACTCCCATTTTCCCTGGTTATGTTGAGAAAACCTGTCATATTATGTATAACCCAGTCCTCTGAGTTTAAGCAAATTAAACACTTGGGACCAAATTCACACATAATGTAAGACCATGAACTTAATAGAATTATGTCAAAGATTTTTTTCCTCAGTGATGTTATTTGATGGCTCTTTTACATAGTGATTTGTGGATTTATTAAGCAGTTTAGTGGCCCTGAGGACTTCACTCCATTATGTCCAAAAATCCTTCTCCATCCTTTGGAGTTTTTTGAATGGAATTCTCCTCCTCCAGTTTTTTGAATGTCTGCAATGATTTAATATAATTAATCCACCTTATGGAGGAAAGTTCTGTCTCTGTGACAACTCAATTTTGAGTTTCTTTGGGGAAACTGTCAACAGGATACTAACTAATGCCAAATTCGATACCACTTATAAAGTGGGCACTTGTCCACAGTGAGCTGGATTAAGGCCACTTACCTAACAGTATTCTCAGGGCAGGAATATATCTTTAGATGTTACTGCTGATGCCAGATTTTAACTAGTAATCATAGATATTTTGAAATGATAGTTTAAAAAAACCCCAAACAAACAAACAAAACTGACTTCAGAAAGTTTCCTGTAAATAAAGCCTGTGGATCCAAGCTCTATAGGCTGCAATTATTTTATTCTAGCATCATGAAATGAAAGGCATAGCCATGCATGAGCATGCCACACTTCAGGTGCTGTTAGGAGCAGAGGTGTCCATAGAAATGTTAGTAGTTCTCTCTTCATTTGAATGATTTCCTCAGCATAGCACAGGAACAATAAACGGGCCTTAAGCTCCTGCTGAAAAAAAGCAACATCCTCTAAGGAATGGGGAATTCTAAGATGAGGATTGCCCTAGCTGAACTCTGTTCTTGCTTCTCTCGGAGATTTGCTAGGTGACCTCAAGTTAGCTATTTAACAACCTTGTACCTATTACCACGTGTGTACATTTAATACACTCACACTGCTCTACCTTGGAGAAAGGCATGGGACTCAACTTGCTTGTGTTTTAAGAGAAACCGAGATTATTACAGTAACCGTGTCGTATAAATGCCACGTGTTGTGAATTTGTGGGTGAGCACTTGCACACGTGGTGTGGACACAGTCCCAAAACAGCATTTGTGAAGATAAATGTCATCTGCATGAATGGCAATACAAAGCACCAACTGTGGGCAGTAAATTACATTCCAGCCTACTGTTCTGGATTTTGCAAGTGCCTGGGCTCCTGTGCACCTCTAATTAGGTGGGGTGAGCATATCCCAAAGCACAGTGCCGCCGTCACTGCTACAGATCCAGGTCCTCCTGCCTTCCTGTCCTCCGCCCTGCTGCCTGCCGGTATGGTTGTGTGCGCACTGAGGCCGGGTTTCCCAGCCCCGTGGCCATTCCAGGCTGGGTCCCTCTCGGAGGTCCCGTCCGGAGGGGCAGCGGCCGCAGCCCCTCCGCGCCCCCTCGGCCCCGCAGCCCCGCATTGGCTGCGGCGGCGGCCGCCCCGCCGTGCCCGCTGGGGTGCCCCGTGCCGGGCACTGCCTCTGACCTTCCCTTCCCTTCCTTTCCCTTCCCCGGCGCTGTCAGAGCGGATCAGCGGGCGCGGCTCTGCGATGGAGCGGCGAGCGGCAACGGCAGCCGCCGGGAGAGGAGGAAGAGGAGGAGGAGGAGGAAGGGAGAGATTAGCGCGGTGCCGGCTGGCGCAGAGGCGCGTCTGAGCGCTCCAGCGGGAGCCCGGGGCCCTGCGGACCGTGCGAGAGGCACAGGCGGAAGGAGCGGAGATGCGGCCGCTCTCCCCGCGCTGCTGAAGCTCCCGGTCACTCGCCCGGAGGAGGGAGGCCGGGAAGGTCCGTCCTTCTCGCAGCTCTGCGGGCGCAAAGGGTGCCTGTGCAGTCCCCTCCTCTTGCTTTTATCCCAGCCCCGGAGCAGGAGCCGCCGCCGCCCCCTATCCCTTCCTGCGCTCTTCCCACCATGAGCGGGGCTGTTTTCACCTTATAAAGATGGCGGTGTGGGATCGCTGCAACCTTTAGACTAATGACTGTCAGAAACATCGCCTCCATCTGTAATATGGTGAGTGCTGACGGGGGGCGGGCGGCACAGCAGCCCCTGCGGGGGCCGGCTGGGGGGCTGCCCCAGGGGCGCAGCCCAACCGCGCGACTCCGTCCCTTGCCCCGGCGGCGGGGGAGCCGGGCAGGCTGCGCCGGGAAGTGCCCGGGATGGAGTTGGCCGACGGAGAGTGACGATGTCCCGAGGAGTTTTCCTGGAGCGGCCGGGGCATGGGCCGGGGAGGGACGGAGATGCAGAGCCGCTGCGAGGCCCCCCGGAGTGGGTCTGACCCCCGCCGAGGCGCGGTGCGGACGGAGCCGTGGCCCGCCCTTCCTCCGCCTGCCCTTCCTCCTGCCCTAATAATATTGCGAAAGGACCAAAGTTGGGTTCTGAATCCACATTAAATCAGTGACCCTGTTTAACCCTCTCAGGCAGGCACCTTGTGGTCTCCTAGGGCCAGGAGCTCCCCAGATTACACAGGAAAGGAGGATGTTTAGATGCCTAATAACACTATAGAATCCCGCTGATACTTGCTGTTCTAGGAAGTCTTGGCTTTAGAGCTAACGGGGTTTAACTTGCACTGCATGCTACTCGAAGAGGACTGGTGTTTGTAAAGTACTCTTGAATCACTTAGCTTTCTCTAAACCAGACTAGGCAATTAGGAGGGAATAAAGAAACATTTATAATTTTGTTTGTTATGTTCAAGTTGCTACTTTTTTCCCCATGGAACAGTTGACATTATGCTTTCTGCGTTGTTTGGGTTAAATTTTAATTCTAACAAACTTGGAGCACCTTATTTGGTTTAGGTTTTTGAAACTTCTTGGCATGAGGAGGAAAAACTCAAAACTTGGTCAAAGACTTTTTAATGTAGTGAGACAGTAGCAAACTTGCCAAAGTAATGATTGCATGCTAAGCATCCCAATGCAAACAGAAGAGAATCCTATTTTTGTTCATTTTGGTGTTTTTTGGGGTTTTTTTCCCCGCTGTATTTTCACCCTTATTTCCAGGTTCTTCAAGAGCAGCTACACACAGTTGCCAGCCTCCCTCCATGTGGTGCCCCAGCATGCCTTGTGCTGCTGATGCCACATATACCATTCATCTACCCTGGAGAATGGAGCCTGTCTCTAGGGTAAGGGAACGGGCTCAGCCCCAGAGGCCTGGCTCCTGCGGGGTCTGAGTGAGGGCATGCAGATTGCAAATCTGCTCCCCTTCCACATGTCCACGCTTCCACTTAAGTGGGATTGCTCTTTTGTTGCTAATGAGATGCCTGGGAAATCCCATGCATAGTTTTGATTTGAACCTCAGTCCTCCTGTTGAAATGCCTGCTCTGAAATGCAGAGAGGGTGAATTGGTTCTAGGGTTAAAAGAATTAATACAAAATCCAGATTTGAGGTATAATAACCTGGATTATTCACCAACAGTAATTAATTTTCTGTAATTTTCATTGTTCTTAATGTTTTCCAGTCCAGTGAGCCACAAATACTGCAGAGAGGTTGAAGAAATGGTACAGGACTGAGGAAAAAACCTAGGTGCACTTATCTTCTCTCTGAGACAGGCTCCAGTTTTTACTGCTGATTAATGGTGCTTGTGATGTCTTGCAAACTGTATAAAAGAACACAGCATGAAGGGGAGCTGGAGACTCATAGGTGGATGTAAGACCTTGGCATAAAGTACTAGGAACTCTGATTTTTTCATGTACTTCAGACAGACGCACTTGTATGCAGCACACTTCTCCCAAAGACTGAACAGATTCACAGCAGAACTGATGAGGTTGATGTAATGATGTGCTGCTCAGCTGTCGTTGCCAGTATATCCTGCAAAAGTAGCATCTGAGAGATGGAGAGATCTGAGGGAAGAAGGAGAGCCCCAAGCAGAAAAGGCATACAAGGATTCATACTTCAAGGCAATTCTAGCTCATGGCAGTGTGACAGAAGGTGCAGTCGATTTAATGTTAATGATGTTTCAAGGCTACATATTCCTTGAGGTCTGTGTACTTAGCTTTTAGAGATGCTATGTTGTGTTGGTCACATTTAGTTTTCTCTGGATAACCCTCAGGGACTGGAAGTTCCTTTAGTCAAAAACAACGGAGTTTTCAGCTACAAGAATTTGGAGCTGTAAGAGAAATACAAATTCTTGCAAGTATTGGCAACATTGCATTATGACTCCTCCAAAAATTTGTCCACTCTGATGGACTTGAACTCAGTGATCTGTAGGAGCTATAACAACCTCCCAGAAGGCTAGAGGTATAAAAGTAAACCTTTTGCCTTTCTAAAACCTAAATATTTGCAGTGCTATTTTGATTTAGGTCATCTCTAGAAATCTATCTAGAAAGATGCTGAGATGCTGATTCCCAGACCTTGTTCCTGCACTATAGTGCTTGAAAACTGAGCTACTGATAATTTGTGGACTAAGAAAAAACTGTGTAGTTCTTAGGTAATATATGTTTTTCTATATAATGCTACATAACAGTAGGATTCTAAGATTTTTAACCTGATTGAACTCAGTAATTAAAAAAAAGAGGTGTTCAGGTCTTTGTTTTTTCCTATTCCACTTGAGAATGTTCACAGAGGGTTTTTGGTTTTTGAAAAAAAAGTCCCCAAAATACAAACAATTATGTCTGGTTGATTTTCAGGGGTGGCAGGTGGAGTAGGGGAAAAGAGACAGAGGCAGCAATTGGTCCTGAAATACTTGTCCCTCCCTGAAGGCAACTTCGATTGTGTTTTCAGTGGTAGTCCTCTCTTGACAAAGTTTTTTGTGTGTGTTTGTCCAATGTTTGGTCTCATATCCTGAAGGGAAAAAAATGGCTGAAATTTAGCTGAATTAATTTAAAAACCTGGCTAGCCAGGATTTTTGGATGTATGTTTGCTATTAAGTTGACTGCCTGATATTTGGTATCTTGGGTTGTAATTTTGATCTCCTAAAGATGGAGAGATTGTTAGTCTTTTTAGGAAGGATCAAAACAAGTGTAGTGAAGCAAGAAAGATAGGGACATTATTTAACTCCCTTGCAAATAATACTTAATGCTATATATTCGCTGGATAAGCTCTCACATGCTGAGACAGACACAGTGGGAGCTAGCCAGTAAGAGAAAAATATTTGGCAGGGGAAGTTTCTACTTGGCACATTTACTTGTAGTAAATATTTAAATGCACAACTTTCTAGAATTAAATAAAATTCCTCTATTGTCTTTTACCAGTTTTATCCCCTAAGTTATAATAATAGCAATAGTTCTAGTTATTATTCACTGATTTGCTTAATTAGAGCTAAAACTTGTTCTGAATGGGTGGAGGGGATGAAGGCAACTGTGCCTGAAGGAATCGGTGGGATTCTTATGTGGGCATGATGGCCATGTTCACTGAGAAGGGAGGTCTAGTCCCCAGGATGTTCAATTTACCTGCCCTTCAGCCCCTGTAAAAGCTCATTCACTCTGTCTGCACATCATGTTCACCACTGAGGGATGCATACAATAGGCAGTTGTCATCTTTTATGTAAGACAGATACAATAGATGTGAAGAAGCATAGATACATTGAAAAAAATTCTATTTGAGGGAATACCAACAGCCCGTGCCTTGTAACACTTGTAGACTGCAGGCACCAACTAGGGAAGTGATGTAGCCCCTACAATGCTGTAATTCTCTCTAGTTATTTTTTCTGTGAAATAACCCAATGACTCAAATACCAAATGCTAGTTCAAAGGTAGACAGGCATGCTGATATTTCATGCTTACTGAAATCCTCTGCAGTAGGTTTCTCTGTTGATGAGCTTTAGGAAGAGCCTTCGGTTCTGAGTTAAGCTCATCCTGCAGCTGTGGCCTAGGGATATTGCTGTTATGTGCAGTGAAGGACATCTAAATATTTCAGAATGTATTGACATACATTTATACTGATCTGGCTAACAAGCTCTGTGGACCATATTTCTCTCTTTTTATAATTCTTTTGAGAACAGGTATTAATTCCCCCTTTTCATGATTTTGTAATTGTATTTCAAATATTCCAATAAGAACTTCATAGTGTTCTGACAATTAATAAACAGAATAATCTAAGCACATTCAGATTTCTCTGATACAAGGTATCATCTGAGATACCTCACAGTTACTCCTGGTAGTTGTTGTATAGATATCCTTTGGAAAAAATTTGCAATTCCTTGGATTAATTTTGGAGCTTCATGTTACTCTTTCTTCTCATAGTCTCATGGTTTTCCGAAAAATAGCTGGTTTTCTGCATGAAAACATTCACCCAATTCATCAGGAATTATGTGAATACCTGTGAATTTCATTTAAAAACAAACAAACAAACAAACAAACAAACAAACAAAGAGTTTCAAACTATCTTAGAAACTGGTTGTAGAGAAAAACCATACCAGCCTAAGAGTCTCTACATTCAGGAAACAGATAAGAATAAATGTTGGATATCTTTTTGTTTATTTAATAGCATGATCTTACAGACTCATTGCAGGATTTGTTTGTATATAGGGCATTGGCAGAATGAAGACTCAAACTACAAACAGATTTGGAAAATGCTTTATACAAAAAAAAAAAAAACAAAACCTACAATTTTAATGCTATGAAAATACTAAAATCCTATTTCACACAGGAATAATAAGAATATTATACGCTTACAGAACTGATTTTCAACTATGATTTTCAACTGGATTTATTAATTTGGACAACCTGCAGTGTATATTTCTTCATATCTTGTATATCTTCCCATAAATACAGATAAAGGCAAAATAATACATGCCAGACAACAAAAACTATTATCTGAAGGCATGTTTATATTGATAAAGGAAAATAATTCTTTACATCTGATAAGATTAGAGAGTTCAAGCAATGCAGTTTTAGAAGCATAGTGTTGAGAGTGCAAAATTTCAATATGACATATAAAATATAGAAACAAAAATATGAAAATTGTGGAGAATATGAAGTCTAATCATTGGAATAACTTTCTGAAGTAATGAGAAACTTGAGAGTATGGCTGACAAATGGGTACTGGACTAGCAGACAGAAAGTGTGCATTCCATCAAAAGATGAATGGAAGTCCACAAAAGATATTTTTTATTGGATAGGGGAGCATATGGAAAATGAGACACATCCTAATATATCATTCCCAAAGTATAACCTCAGGTAATGGCTGAGGCTTGTCTTGCATGAATACCTTTTAATGGCTAAAGTGGTCATTATGTACTTAGTAGCTGTTTAGAAAGCAAGCACAAAAGGACAACTCACGAACACAATGTGTAGTGTACAGTGTGTTTCTTTTACATGTAGTCTTTGTCTTCATGTTGCTAAAATAAGAGTAAACCAGTGGTTGTGTTAAACACCTCAATATAGGAACTTCTTAGTTATAGCTCAGCAAGGCTGAGTGAATCTGAATTGTGGAAGAGATGACATTAAAAGCAGACTCTGGACCCTGATTAACTGTGTGTGGTGGGCAAGTGCCACACAGGAGGTGAGGTTCTGATGGATTTGAAGAGCCACAGTCTGTGGAGTCTAAGTCCTGACCAGTCAGATAAGCAGTCAGCCAATTCTCTTCTGCTGACCTTCCTTTAGCCTCAGAAACTGTTCTTGGTTGGCTGTTTTGTAGATACACTTACATACATTTATGTACATTATGTACTTAACACCCCAGGATATCAGTGCTTCTGGGGAAGAAGAATCCCCACTGTCAGGACTCCACTGCAAGCATGTTCTTGGGTATGCTCAGCCCTTGCAGAAAAAGCTGTTGTGCTGAGGGTTTCAAACCAGCCATTACTGGATATTGTGTGTTTCAATTATTTAATTTGATTTTTTGATTTCACAATTAATGGCCTCATAACAGCTGTATATAAAGTATCCTAGGACAATAAAGTCTGCAACTGTCCACTGAATACGATAAACCTGCATTATTTCTGATGTAGGTCAGCCAAAGTTGGAGATTTCCAATGATAGGAGCTACATCACAAGACATTTCCTAATGTCTTACTGGAATCTACATTACAGTAATTTGAGCTTGGTACTTCTCATCCTGTCCATTGCTGAGACCAAGAACAAACAAGTTCCTTTCTGTAAGAAACTGTGGAGTTGAAAATATTGTCGTGCCCTTTCCTGCATTATGCAGCCTTTTCTGTCTTATGCAACACAACTCCATTCAACCCTTTTTTATAGGTCACTTTTCTCTAGAGTTGAGTCTTCCATTTTAACTGGCTTCTTTTGGATTCTTTCCGGTTACCTTTATCTTCCTTGAAACCAGGCACCCAAACCTGGATGTAAGATGTGTTCCACTGACAAGTTAAACAGGAAAGTTACTTTAAGATCTTTATAGACTGCCACCTGCAAGAAATCATTACATTGTCAACATTTGCTGTTGCAGTTTTGGGGATTTTTTTAAAATAACACTGCGTACCTGTGGCTTATTCATCTTACACTACACAGAGACTACATTTCCATTTTTTTTTTTTTGGTCTAAAATACTGTTTCCCATTTTGTTCACAGTGATTCTTCTCTTCATGTGCAGAATCTTGCACTTGTCTCAGCTCCTTATAGGATTTTTCTAAAAGAAAAATACTACCAAAAAAAATTTTAATTCTAAACTTGTCCTGCAACATAGGTACAGCCCTCATTCCTAACCTTGTATGGAAATTTAAGGAACATATTCCTACTTCTGGCTCCAGGTTATT
>VYZR01070469.1:71584-83160 GCA_013400675.1 Oxylabes madagascariensis
CCCCTATGTGTTTTCATAGAATCATCTCTTTCCTCTTCTTCTTGTGGTAAAAAAAAATCCAAAATAGCTTTGCTGGAGGAACAAAAAGCATTTGTTTACAGAATGAAGAGAGAGCTAATCTGGTTAAATTCAACCATCTTCTGGAACTTACACTTCAAAAAAATTACAGAAATGTTCCAGGTTTGGCATTTAATATCTGTGAGTTTTTACGAGGGTTGGTATGTCTATTTCAGTTACTCGCCATATCTCTCTGAAAGTTGAGATTGTTCCTGGGGATAGCCAAAGTCCAGCACTGGGGACAGGTGATGCATCTGTTGAAAGCAGCTGCATTCATGCTGCATGCTGTGCTATTGCTAGCACTCTTTTTACTCTTGATTCTTTGTGTTGCTTCTGGGAGCTAATTTCAGGTTTTATTTACAGTTGCCTCCTCTCTTTTGAGTTATCCATCACTGCCATTTGTTGGCCAGGAGGCCTCCCCCATCTTTCTTTATCTTCTTTTTTCCTTCCCTTCCATGTGCTGTGCCTTCCAAAATCCTTAAACTCAGGCTGTCTAGCCCTGAAACCGTTTCTATTTTTACTCTAATTTCTCCTCTACCAGCCCAAACATCACAGTAAGATTGTCTTAAGTCTTCAGTTTCTCCCTTCAGGAAACTATCGTGTTGCTCTCACTTTCCCTGAACACTAAGAGAAAAGAAATCTAGTCTTTAAATGTATGTGATCCAAAACCCTTTGTCATGGACCAGCAATCTTCCTTCATTGATCTCTTGCTCTTTGTGTATTTGTTAAGTTTCTATTTTAATTATTGCGTTTTTAGGTGTTTTCCCTCACATTTTTTAGGTTTTCTTGTGAGTGAACAAGATATTTCTTCTTATTTCTTTCTTTGTCTTTGTACAGGCCTATTTTTATGTACAAAGAAAAATTTAATTAATTTTATGTTGTTCATACCGTGTTTCTGTTTATTTAGCAATACCCACTTAATAGGTGGCTTATGAAAAGTCCTAATTTTTTTACTGTATTCATTTACTTTAAATTAAACACATGCATATTTCTAGAAAGTTAGTGCCATTTTTATAGCTCTGTCACAGTACAAAGTTTAGTCTGATTTGCTGTCTTCTGAAAGATAGTTGACAATATCTTTCATATTAGCTCTTGTCCATGTCTCATCCTCCACACAATAATTGTATTTAAATTACTTTGTTACATGTGATTTAATGAACTAATCCGGTGACTTCTTTTTTCTCTTGAAGTTGTTTTTTTTTTAATATATGCTAAAGTGTAAAGGAACAGCAGGGCTTTTTTTTTTTACCTGATCTGTTTCATGTGATACACAAATGAAACTCTTAGCAACTTATCAGAAATTTCAACTGAAAAGGAAAACAGCAGTCTTATTCTTTGGAAGGTCTAGGGCAAAATAACAAGACGAAAAAGTATAGGTCATATGGGCCATATGTTTTTGGAGCCATGCTGTAGCAAAGATCTTGGCCTGAATTGACCTGTGCTTGGCTACATCTCCAGCTGTATGTCTTTGCCATTTTACGAGGGCTGAATACTGATTGTCGAATTAAGTGGTAAAACTCAGAAATCAAGGTTCCAACACCACAGAATACATAGCAGGAGTTTCCACATTGACCTAGTTCTCACTCTCATAAGGTCTGGATATCACTGTCACTCCACTGCATTTCCCTCACTAGTGTATTCTTTTAAGAAGGAGCCAGTCTCCTTTACTGACTTTATTTAATACTCCCAAATCCCACTTCCTGGACTTACGCAGCCTCTTTTCATTTCAGGCTCTGTAGCTACACTGCTGGCTCCTGCTTATTTTTATGAACCTACAGTAGATTCAGCTGTGGCAGGATATTTCTCCTAGCTGAAGCATTCATAGAACGGTAGAGAGTGGTTGCATTAAAATGTCTGAGCAGGTTTTCACTGTAGAAGTAATCAAAATGACTTGGCGGGAGTGAGAACAAACACAAACATGCTGAAAACCATGTTAAATAGTCATGGATGACATTTTCTGTAGATTAACATCAGTGGACTAACTAATATGTTTTTCATTTGACATGGTTGATTTAAACTGTATTCTGAACCATCTTTAACACATCCCTAATAGTATATTTTTTCCAGTTTAAACCTGGATTGGGTGTACTGTTTCTAGTATACTGTCTTGGAAAAATGTCCTTCTGTCCTCATGTCAACTGCTTATTGAGGAGACTTCTTATGCAAAACAAGTAATTTATATGCAATGTGATATGGTTTGAGTTTTACTAAGTAGCCTGTCTACATTTTTTTCTCCATATAAGGAATATATCCTTTGAAGCATCAGGTCTTTGTGCTTCTTACCCATGCTCCTAGACTTCTTTTTCAATGGATTTAACAGTATCTTTTTGGAGACCTCAGAATAAATCAGACTGAAATTGCCTTTGATACAAAAAGGCCCTACTCATAATGAAGTCCAAGTGGGTTATGTCAGTTTAGTCAAAGACTTAATTAGCCTCGTTGTTTTGTTGGGTCACTGGCACACTGTATTTTATCTTATATTGCAACAGCCAAGGCCCGGTTTTGGAGAGGTAAAAAAGCTCCATGACAAGATGTTACTAAGCACGTGTTTTTTTCAACAGCAGAGACTTTGGAAATTTACATGCAATGTAGAGTTTTTATATGAAGGTTGGTTAATATATATCATGAATTTGTTTGGTTTTCTGTGATAATTTTGTTTGGAAAATCCTGATTTTTGCTCTTTCTCACAATATTTACAAGAAAATTTAAATACAAGAAAGGGTTTGTCCAACCATCTGGCATCCTCTGAAGTAAGAAACCCTGGCCCTGGAGGAAAGGCAAATGAGTAATAAAGGAACAACTAGTTAGCAGAGCATACTTGCATTGTATTTGTCTAACAGAATACACTAACCTGTAGTTTATGAAAGAGTAGGAGGTTACTTTTTAGAGATAGTATTTTCCATGAACTGTAAAGGGAGAATTTATTTCAGTGTGGATTTCAGTGTTTTCTACAAAACTGGAAACACACCCATTTCATTTTTGTTTTAGGAAACGTGATTGTAACGTTAAAAGTGTATTCAAAGAAAACATTTGCTTTGATCTGAATGCTGTGCAATGAGTATTAATATGAAGATGTTTTTACTCAGAAGCTGCATTAATCTTCTGTAGTCATGTTTGTCTTGTATCAGACAAGGCTTTGAGGGTACCAGTGGCTGTTTGCTTCACTGCTAATATCAGATAGGCAAATATTTGGCAGTTTCTTCCCTCTTGGAATGCTTTGCTGAATACGTCCATCTTTGGCAAGGCTGACTTTCCGAGCAATGAAACTAATCTTCATATGAGACTTACATAATTATCACACTGTCATCTCTGTTGAATGGTAGCCAATAATTGCTTTGTATCAATCAATCTTTTTTTCCAAGTTTCTCACCAAGACTTAGCAGAGTCTGGTGAGAACATATATCCCTTATGAAGCTTCTCATGAAGACTTGTGCTTTTGAAGTACTTCAGTCTCAAAGGGATTTTCTAGGAAGTAACATACACATGGTCTGAGCAATGAACTCTGTGTATGTGAGAGAAAGGGAGAGAACGGAAAAAGATCTGAGAAGGGGATGTGAAAGATGAAATCTTCGAAGCTTTTCTGGAACCTGCCAACTTAAAGGAGACGTTTTACTTTCAAGGCTTGCAAATTCTCAAAGAGCACCTGTGTTGAGTTTCACCCTGCTAATTCCGTTGGCTAAATCTTCTTTTAATGAATTGGCATGAAGTAATAATCTAATTTGGCAAGCAGTGGTGATGGTAGATGCAGTGAGAAAACTGAAATCAGGCTTTGGGGAGAAGATGGGGAAGGGACATGAGAATTCTAAATCTGATTACCAGTTACTTTGAAAATTTTAGTTGATGAAGTCTGAGCTAATGTCTGCCTTGACTTCACCAAGGCTTTTCACTGTCTCTCACAATGTCCTCATAGGCAAATTCAAGAAGTGTGGACTGGATGAGTGGACAGTGAGGTGGATTGAGAACTGGCTGATCCCAGAGAGTCGTTATCAGTGACACGGGATCTGTTTGGAGGCCTGACGCTAGTGGTATCCCCCACGATTCAATATTGGGAATTGTTTAACTTATTCATTAATGACTTGGATGAAGGGTCAGAGACATCCACAGCAAGTTTGCTGCTGACACAAAGCTGGGAGGAGCAGCCAATACCCCAGAGTGCTGTGCAGCCCTTCAGAAGGGCCTTGACAGGCTGGAGAGATGGATGGAGAGGAACCTTCAGAAATTCAGCAAAGGCAAAGGCAGGGTCCCGCACCTGGGGAGGAACAACCCCAGGCACCAGCACAGGCTGGGGATTGATCTGCTGGAAAGCAGCNTGGACAGTGAGGTGGATTGAGAACTGGCTGATCCCAGAGAGTCGTTATCAGTGACACGGGATCTGTTTGGAGGCCTGACGCTAGTGGTATCCCCCACGATTCAATATTGGGAATTGTTTAACTTATTCATTAATGACTTGGATGAAGGGTCAGAGACATCCACAGCAAGTTTGCTGCTGACACAAAGCTGGGAGGAGCAGCCAATACCCCAGAGTGCTGTGCAGCCCTTCAGAAGGGCCTTGACAGGCTGGAGAGATGGATGGAGAGGAACCTTCAGAAATTCAGCAAAGGCAAAGGCAGGGTCCCGCACCTGGGGAGGAACAACCCCAGGCACCAGCACAGGCTGGGGATTGATCTGCTGGAAAGCAGCTGTACAGGGAAGGACCTCGGGGTTCTGGTGGACAACAGGCTGTCCATGAGCCAGCAATGTGCCCATGTGAATGAGAAGGCCAATGGTGTCCTGGGGTGCATTAGGAAGGACACTGCCAGCAGGTTGAGGGAAGTGATCCTGCCCCTCTACTCAGCCCTGGTGAGGCCACATCAGGAGTGCTGTGTCCAGTGCTGGGCTCCTCAGGACAAGAGAGACATGGAGCTCCTGGAGCAGGTCCAGTGGAGGGCAACAAAGATGAGTAAGAGATTGGAGCATCTCTCTTGTGAGGAAAAGCTGAGGGAGCTGGGCCTGTTCAGCTTGGAGAGGAGACATTTGAGAGGGAACTTATCAATATCTATAAGTATTTGAAGTGAGGGTGTCAGAGGAGGGAGCCAAGCTTATAACATGTATAGGAGTGATGACATTTGCTTTGGCAGCAGTCTACCTTACTTGCTTAGTAATTTAAGCTTGTTCAAAAATGGGCTTTTTAATGTAGCAAAATGACAGGTAACATACCAAGTAAGTTGTTGTATTTACAGACCAGCAGTTACCTAAACAACTTTGGTGTTAGAGTGAAGATACAGCTGGACATAACCTGCCACACTAGGGCAGTGACTAAGAGATCTGACAGTGCTTGGATTTGTGTGCTCTTTCATGTTACATAGGACAATACAGCAGGTATATTACACTTGCTTTTAGCATCTGTGATGTTATTAGAACTGAGTGCCAATTTGAAGCCCAAGTATTGTTACAGGCTGATGATTAATTAAGAGGGATTTAGAGGAATTTCAGTAATGCTTGGAAAACCTGCCTTCCATCTAGGAACTGGGTTTTAGGATTGTTCCTAAGATCAGCTACTGCCTTTGTAAGACAAGAGATGAGATCCAGATGACCATGTTCACAGTAAAAATAATGAGGAGGTGGGTGTGGGAAGAACCACTATTGTGACCTGTTCACTTCTAGTCATCTATTACTAGAGCGTCCATGCCAGACCAGCTCCACTATCCAGGTTTGCAAATATTTTTAGTGGCTCCTGAGACTGTTGTACTTGCCCATCAGTAAGACAGTTAGTTTGGCTAATCATAGCTAAAAGGAAAGAATTCTTTTCTGTCTTTATACTGTCCATGATTTTACTTTAGAATCTTAATATACTAAATAATGTCCTCCTTTAATTTTTTTTGTTTGTTTGGTTTGGGTTTTGACTTGTTTGTTTGTTTGTTTTTGGGTTTTTTTTGTATAGGGCACCAATGCCTCTGCTCTGGAAAAAGACATTGGCCCAGAGCAGTTTCCAATCAATGAACACTACTTTGGATTGGTCAATGTAAGTACCATTTTGATGTTACTTGAAATTTGCTTTGTTCCTTGGTTTTGTTTTGTTTTTCTCTCTCCTCTACTCTTATCAATCTTATTCTAGTACAGGATTGTCTTTTTTTTTTTTTTTTTTTAAGTGTTGCTCATGTTGCAATTTTAGGCAAAGTGGGTTGCAAAACTATATCAGATGTTTGAAGACGGCTTCATACGCCCCCAGAGAGAACAGTTCTATGAATATTTCCAGGGATTAGAACATACTCTTAAATAAAATTAAAAGTCTATTTTAGCTGTGAAATAGGAGGGAGGAAGTGGTGAAAGTATGTACAAGTTTTGGTACAGCATTCTACATTGGCAACTCTTAGGAGGAGCTTTTTTATTTGATTAAGGAGAAAATGAGTGAGAAGAGTGTTTAATCACTTGTTTGTTCCCAAAGAAATGATACAGATATAGTAACTTTTGCCATTGAGAACATTAGTCATTCTGCTTCTGAGCAGTTAAGATAGAGCCCAGATATGGAAATAAACTTAATGAAATCCACTACAATAAATATTTTCCTTACAAGTGGAAACCTTTCCTTTGTACCCCAGTTAATTTAGAACACCATAGTTTTTTTCCATGAAGTGTCAAGGTGGGTGTGTAAATATATTTTTACTGCAACTACGTGGCAAAATGGCTGGTTTGTGACAGTGACAGGAGTCAGAATTTGAATGAACAGTTAGTTTTGTTGTGATCCACAGGGATTAAGCTTGTGTTTAATTTTGCATGGCAGTTTGGGAACACCTGCTACTGTAACTCCGTGCTGCAGGCACTGTATTTTTGTCGGCCATTTCGGGAAAATGTATTATCATACAAGGCCCAACAGAAAAAGAAGGAAAACCTCTTGACTTGCCTGGCAGATCTTTTCCACAGTATTGCTACTCAGAAGAAAAAAGTTGGAGTTATTCCACCAAAGAAGTTCATATCACGGCTACGAAAAGAGAATGGTAAGTGTAAAACTGAAGTCCTCAAAGGTATTCATGCATTGATCAAAAAAGCATAAATAAATATTGATCAATGTGATCATATTAATCAGAAATACAGGTTAGATTTGTAAATTGCTTTTAGTACTTTGTGGGGTGTAGTATTATTTTAGTATCTGTGTATACGATATTATGCTTGAAATAACCATACCAGATTTCATAGGCTCCCAGAGGTGCGTCAAGTAGAGATGTTTTCACACCATGGTGGGGCAGACCTTACTGTAGAGTGAGTTAGGGCTGGGAATAGGATGACACTGCTGTAATTTTCAAATTGTATTTTTGTGGAGTATGGCAGAGAGAAACATTGAGGGCAGCTGGCAGTATAGAAACTGTGTGACCTAGGAAGGCTGTAGGCACCACCAACTCCAGAACACCCTGGAGGGTAAGGAACTGGGTATGTGTGGGGTGGTCAATTGACTACACATCAGCTGCTGCTCTGGTTCTTGGACGGGGTGGACACAGTCTTACTTTGTGAAGCATCAGACCCCTTTTGACCATTAAGTTGCCAAAAGCATATACCTAATCTTGTAGTAGTTCTGTCTAAGGCATATGAAGAACATCTTGAGATAGAGAAGCCTGTCCAAAGCTCCCTTTTGGCCTGTATTCATATTGGTGTGGATGGTATGCTTAGAAACAAAGAGGCTTTGAATGAAGAGACAAGTATGAGTCAAACACCTGGAAGAAATTGCTTCCTGGTGACAGCATATAAATGGGCAGACTGTTCATTTCAGAACAGGCATTTACAATCATGAAAAAGTTAACTCTGAGTCATCTAGTGATAAATGCCCCTACACTGTTGGGGATCACTTGTAAAGACTGGATCTTATGTTTTCAGCTTTTTTAAATTAGGGCCAGAGTCAGTGTGTATTACCCTGCTTATATGTCCAGTCTAGACACTACAAAGCCAAAGGTTCTGTACAATATTTTCTGAGGAAATCCACATGAACTTTTTCAGGAGCAGGGGGATAAAAATACACATTTCTGGGAACACACATTATTTTTTCTTTGACATGGTGGGCAAGTTAAGCCTTTACTGATGAAGTCTGTACTAAATCTTCACTGGGATATTCTCCCCTCTTCCTGCAAGCATTTCGTATTGAACAGGACAAATCTTTTCTCATCAGATTTGTGTGCGAAAAATGAGCTTTGTTAGGTGACGTTGTTATTACTATTTGAAGTGAGTTAATTTTCACTGGTTGCCAGGTGCTCACCAAGCCTGTTTCTTACTCCTCGTCTCAGCAGGGCAGGGGGAGAATATAAGAGGAAAAAACCTCACGAGTTGAGATCAAAGTAGTTTAATGAAAAAAAAAAATAAAAGCCAAAAACTACATGCAGAAACAAAGGAAAACCAAAGAAGATTTATTCTCTACCTCCCATCAACTGATGATTTTCAGCTACTACCTGGGACGTTGGGCCTTGGCACATGTGGAAGTTTGTTTGGAAGAGATATGTCTTAATAATGAAAACCTGCCCATCTTTCTCTAGATTTTAGTGATGAACATGAAGTCATGTGGCATAATATATGGCTTTGGCCAGTTTGGGTCAGCTGCTTCACCTACATCCCCTTCCCAACCTCTTTCATACCCAGCCTACCAGCCTTTGGGCAGGATGAGGGTTGGAGGGACAGCCTTGATGTTGTGTGAGTGCTGCTCAGCATCAGCTGAAACACTGCTACATCATCAGCATGATTTTAGCCACACCTACAAGGCACAGCCCCCTGTGGGCTACTGTAAGGACAGGTAACTCCATCCCAGACACAGGATACAAGTATGTGTGAGCATCCAATGCCTTCAGTTTTCCCAGCTGTTTGGCTTACTGTCAAAACTCTGTGATGTTCCTAAGTGTCTGAGGGGCTTGGAATATGTGGATGGAAGTCGGTGCTGACTAAAGTTAGGCAGTGTCTAGTGTAAGGAAATAATTTAGGATGTGTCATGCTCTTGCTTTCTTCACTGACTGTAATGGGAGCTTAAACAATCAACTCCAATGAGTGCAACTTTCTAGACAGCTAAAGTTAGGTGAGATGGAGCTTCCCCCCAAAGTGGCTTCATTGAAGCTAAGGTGACTGGCTGGAAAACTGTTCTTTGAGATGATTCCAAATACTTTGCTGAGCAAGGGCCAGTACAAGTATTTGAAAAAAAAANGGATTAAGGGACGTTGTTATTACTATTTGAAGTGAGTTAATTTTCACTGGTTGCCAGGTGCTCACCAAGCCTGTTTCTTACTCCTCGTCTCAGCAGGGCAGGGGGAGAATATAAGAGGAAAAAACCTCACGAGTTGAGATCAAAGTAGTTTAATGAAAAAAAAAAATAAAAGCCAAAAACTACATGCAGAAACAAAGGAAAACCAAAGAAGATTTATTCTCTACCTCCCATCAACTGATGATTTTCAGCTACTACCTGGGACGTTGGGCCTTGGCACATGTGGAAGTTTGTTTGGAAGAGATATGTCTTAATAATGAAAACCTGCCCATCTTTCTCTAGATTTTAGTGATGAACATGAAGTCATGTGGCATAATATATGGCTTTGGCCAGTTTGGGTCAGCTGCCTCACCTACATCCCCTTCCCAACCTCTTTCATACCCAGCCTACCAGCCTTTGGGCAGGATGAGGGTTGGAGGGACAGCCTTGATGTTGTGTGAGTGCTGCTCAGCATCAGCTGAAACACTGCTACATCATCACCATGATTTTAGCCACACCTACAAGGCACAGACCCCTGTGGGCTACTGTAAGGACAGGTAACTCCATCCCAGACACAGGATACAAGTATGTGTGAGCATCCAATGCCTTCAGTTTTCCCAGCTGTTTGGCTTACTGTCAAAACTCTGTGATGTTCCTAAGTGTCTGAGGGGCTTGGAATATGTGGATGGAAGTCGGTGCTGACTAAAGTTAGGCAGTGTCTAGTGTAAGGAAATAATTTAGGATGTGTCATGCTCTTGCTTTCTTCACTGACTGTAATGGGAGCTTAAACAATCAACTCCAATGAGTGCAACTTTCTAGACAGCTAAAGTTAGGTGAGATGGAGCTTCCCCCCAAAGTGGCTTCATTGAAGCTAAGGTGACTGGCTGGAAAACTGTTCTTTGAGATGATTCCAAATACTTTGCTGAGCAAGGGCCAGTACAAGTATTTGAAAAAAAAAATTTCTTTCTTGGAGGAAAGGAGATTCAGTTGTACAAATCTTGACTCTCTTCTTCACAGATCTCTTTGACAACTACATGCAGCAGGATGCACATGAGTTTTTAAATTACCTGCTGAACACCATTGCAGACATTTTGCAGGAGGAGAAGAAACAGGAAAAGCAAAATGGGAAACTGAAAAATGGCAACATGAATGAAGCTGAAGAGAACAATAAACAAGAACTCACCTGGGTGCATGAGATTTTTCAGGGAACACTGACTAACGAAACTAGATGTTTGAACTGTGAAACCGTAAGCATTGGAGTAGATTTTTTTTTTGTTTGTTGCCCATTAATAGATAGATACATTTTGTACATATAAATGTATGAATCTTTTCAGACATCTGAGAATTGTGGATATTCCTGTAGAATTTACTTCTTGAAGTGAGTATATTCTTTTCTAAAAATTTCTTTTTCTAAGCATTACTTGGCTAATCTCTGCCAGGTTTTGCTGTCGTAATACATATGTCTACAGTTAAAATCCTTGCTAGTGAATCAATACCTTTTCTTATCACTGAAATTGTGAGAGAATGTATTCACATCATATCATATAATAAGTGAAACATTAAGATGGATTTGTGTGAATTCCATCTTAAGAGTCTGAGAGGTATACAGAGGGTTCATTATTAACAAATTGTTTTCTTTTATCTCCCTAATATTTTCTAGAGGATGATGTCAGTTTGAAATCTCTTATGTTTGAGCTATAAGTAAAAATTAATTTTAGTTGGGGAAACCTGATTGCAAGTCTCCTATTGATTACTGTCTTTTTCAAACATGTGCTCCTATTGAAAGAGAAAATAAATTATTTTTTTAAATTGTTCCTGTGAGGTTGCATGAAAGAGTAACACAGACAGGAAAAGAATCTCCTTTAGGGAGAACAGTGACGCTGACCATCCACAAAGGCTGGAATTAACAACACCTAACCTTTGCTTGGTAAAGCAAAGTTGATAGGCATCAAGTATGAACTAGTTTTCTCAACTGCAGATGATGGAGATTGTGCCATCACCATCATGGAGAGGAAACTCTGTCCATCTGTCTCTAGGCTGTTTCGTGAAACAAAGCTTATAGCACTATCCAGTGTTTTGTTCCATACAGCTCATCCTGGCTCCATGGTGTTACTAAGCTGTTGCAATTGCTGGTGCAGCAATGCTGAGAACTAGGCCAACAAACTGATCTGGCCTAAGAATTATGTTCTTTTACTCAGATCCGTGCTGGTACCATGGGCTTCCACAAAGAAAACACAACTTTAGATTAGCTACATTAAGATGGGAAAAGGTGCCCAGAGAAGGTATCTTCAGACAGCAGGCTGAGGTTTAGACAAATGAGGTTTGGTGAGAG
>VYZR01070472.1:7918-45332 GCA_013400675.1 Oxylabes madagascariensis
CAAACAGTGCTGTGCCTGCCTCTTGTGCAGTGATGAGGGAAGTTTTCCTCTTCAAGGAACAGGGACATTTATTTCACAGGTAAGTGGCTTCGCTCAGCTTAACACCTATTCTCTCCCCCTTGGGTAAATGCACCATCAGCCTGTAGGGTTGGAATGACATTTCCTTAACCTTTCTGGCTGAAACTATTCTCTTGACCATGGAATAATTAAGTGTACATATCTGCTTGCATTGCTACAATAAATAATTATAAATCTACATTCTCATCCAGCATTTCTTTTCATAATGCTGCCATAATGCCATTTACATTTGGATTGTTTTTCATCAATATACCAGTATTATCCCCAGTACTAAATGATCATGTAGCAGCACAGATTACTCCCTTTCCTGCTGATTGTTAATGCACAAAGAAATAAATCTTTTTTATAATTGTGCTGAGAACCCAGTGTCATTAAAGCCATACAGAGCCTGCACTTAGGTAAGACCTAAATCTAACCTTGCTCAGCAGAGAGGAAAGGAAGAAGAAACAGAGATCTCTCCTGCAAAACATCACCCATCTGCTGGGTGGGGGAGAAGTTCACAGGTGCCCCCTGTTCTCCCAGCTTATCTCAACCACACATCACACCTCTTCATGTTTTTTCATGCATTTACCTTTAGGAGCACCCACAGATTGTAATTCAACACATTTCTGTAAAAACTAGACATTATGCCATTGATAATATGAAGTACACATGAGTGTTAATTAATTACATATTTTTCCAAATATTTCTCTGGGGTGATCTCAGGATATTTTAGTTCTCCAGAACTTAAAATCTGGCTAATGTGAAGGTTCTGTGGAGCCTGTGTACTTAGAGACTTTGAAAACCTGTCTGGAAAAATCCTGTGGGCAATTTCACCTAGCTCTGAAGCTGGCCCTGCTCTTTGCAGGGTTCAGACTGAAATCTCCAGTGCTTGTTACAAGTGGTTTTTTTCAGTAATTCTCTGGAATTCAGATTCCAAAATTGACATCTGAAGACAACGATCATGCCTCAATATAAAGTGTGCTCTGTTATACCACAAAGACCCTGGAATACCTTTGATTGGTTTATTTCCCCAAAAAGGGAGGAAAAGCCCCTTGGAATGTGAATTCTGGCCTTTGCATCTGTATTCTTGCAAAGCCCATTGTAACACACGAGGAAGGACAAACAGTAGCATTTTACCAGATGTGATTACACACACAATTTTATCATTTCCAGTTTACTGTACGGGACGGGCGAATGTAATTATTCATCCCTTATGAGGTTTCTTTTGCTTTCTATATTTCCTTGCACATAATGTCTGGCAAGTTGTAAGTAACACCAATTTTTCAGCCTCTTCCATGCTTCCAAGTTAAGGTTCTTCACCCCTCCATTCACAGAGGATTCAAGGGGTGTTACTCAAGATTGACCGCAACAGAAAGGAAGAATAAATGCAACAGCTTTTACAGGTGCACACAGATAATCCAAGTGTTGTTTTCCCCTGAAGAATGAAAAATTTCCCCTGGGAAGGGTGTTTCTGTGGATGACATACCACTACCTGAATAAACACACAGAGTACCACAGCACACACAGGAAAATAAATGTGGTGGATATATTCTGGATGGGAAAAACCTCTGACCAAAAGCGACCATGGTGCAGGACTCTACTTGTTTTTTTTCTTCCCTCCCTACAGAAGATGTTTGTAAACAGGCAGTCATAGGGATGTATGGAAATAAAATGACAGGGATTGGGCATGTGAGCTGTTTTCCTAAAAGCAGCCAAAGTAATTTATTATATGAAATTTAAAAGATAAAAAAAGACAGTTAAGTCAAAGGAAGCCAGAGTTCTCTTAACGGCAATTGAAAATCTGTTCTTTTCTTGCCCACGTGTCTCAGTACAGAACAGAGCACATTTTAACAGCTCCCTCATTAAAGGTGGTTGTTCAATGCAGAGAGAAGGTTATGCAAGTCAGGGCAGATGTGAAGCGCTGTGCAGCTCTGAGAAGTAATACTTTGGAGCTATACTTTCATTGTGTGATTTCTTCATGAAAAAAACCCCAAAAGCAAAACTTCAGAACATTGAAATAAAACATCTGATTTTGTTCTACCTGAAAAAATTATAATAGAGAGTCAAAATTTAAATTAAATTCTCCCAGGGAGCTTGGAAATAAAACATCGAAATTGCCAGGTGAAAAGTTTCTAAACCACAGGAGCTAGCCAGAACTTGTTACGTTCCTGAGTGATAAACACAAAGTTCAGCTGATCTTTCATGGAAAAAATATAGTAAATTTCCCTTCTGGGGTTTATATTTACCCAGCCTTTTCAGGCTGCACTATCACCCACTGTAATTTATTTGACTTCCATTCCTGAGTCACTCTGACACTTCACTGCTTTTCAGCTCCGCAAACAATACAAAAACTGAGCTCCCAGCTACAAATAAGGAAGGAATTTTGAACATAATGTTTTTTATCAATGAAACGTATTGACATATGACTAGACTGTTGTCAGTCACAGTTCCATTGAAGTTAAAAGGAATAAGAGCAAGCCAATACTTGATAATCATTTCACGAATGGACTGCATAATCTCTGAAGACTAAATCCTAACAGATATTGAACACAAGTGATTCTACCAATTATTGGCAACTATGGATTTGCAGCACCTTTAATAATTTGCCATGATAAAACTTCCAATGAAAAATGTGTATACTAACATAACAAAACACACTTTAAAGGTAAGCATAATGTATATAGTACATGGGAATGTAATATATACTTTATTAAAAATATTTTGCCATTATTTAAAGTTAGAAATAAAACAGTCATGTAACATTCATTCATGTTACAAATTCAGTATTATTATGAGCAATAAATGCTTTATTAAAGTTGAGGCAACAAGGAAGCACAACACATTAAACTGAGAATTAAATGGAGGCACATTTATATACTATAAAGTTGGAATGTGCATTTGAGAGCAGCAAGCTCCCATCATTCAGTTCCTACCCCAGCATGCAGGCAGTGAAGTCTTTTTAAAAGATGTAGTTCAGATCCCCAGTCCTGGGGTGTGAGACTTCCAGAGATAAACAAAACTATCCAAAAGTAGCTTTGGTCTGAATTCAGAGTCTGATCTCCAGGTCTGAGACGTGGTGTCCCCTGTGCTCCTGCAAGAGACCCCAGCCTCTCCCTGCACTCTAAAAGACAAGCAGGCACACGCATTACATGGCTCCTTCCACACCTGGACTCAGCACAGCTCTTCCCGGTGCACAATTCCTGGGAAAATGCCTGCTTGATTGGAAAATATCTCCTTGGTTTCAGCAAAAATTAGCCGAGTAACTCCGGCTTCACAGAATGCTTAGGGATAGATGAATGGGGATGATTTGGCTGGTAATGGTTTGTCTGTGTCAGTAACAAAGTGACAAATCATGAAAGTGTATTGTTTTGCCAAAAGGAAAGGTTTAGGAAAAAATTACGAAAATTTTGCCCAGGTGCTGTGTCCATAGGAGCACCCAAGCCTATTTTTTGCACCAGGAGAACTCACTTGAGCTTCCTTCCTGGTGCCCAGATGGTTCCTTGCATGCAACTTGCTGGGTTCCTCCTGCAGTTCCAGGTAGGCAAGTTATTTATTACTTCCTCTCCTGAGCTGCTGGGAGCCTGATTATACACTGCTGATGTTTGCTTTCTCAGTTCAGGACTTGGCTGCGTTTCCAAAAGAGGTGCTGTTTGTGAATGGCCAGAATGATCTCTGGTGTCAGTCTCTATACACAGCTAGAAACAATGCAGCAGTGGGGTCGAGATTTCTTGGTGTGAAAACGTGACAGAGAGCTTGGAAGTCCTGCCTCAATCCTGCCTCCACATACCATAAAATGCAGTATCCTTCATATACTTTTACACCATATATAAGTAATGCAGTCTATACATTTCAGAATGCTATTAATGACATACCTTGCATCTTTACTCCCTGAGATATTAAAAAAACACCACTGTGCAAACCTGTGCTAACTGAATGTCACTGACCAAGCCCATCAGCAGCTGATTATCCCACTAAACCAGACAAACAGCAGGTTAGCAATAAATAATAAATAATAGGCTGTTATTTGCTGCTTTGACAGCAGATGTCATTTCTAGAGGAGTTCACCCCTTGCCATGCTCAGCGTGTTAGATGAAATGAGGAGGAGGAGGTGGAGGACACCTGCCCTGCTTCCAGTGCTGAGGCAAGGAGCCCTCCAGGGAACCATGAAGCTTCTTCAGGCTGCAGGAACCTCTGGGCCATATAATAACAGCTCATGGGCCATGAAATTTTACACATAGGGTGTGTGTGATTCACTCCTGGGTATTGCCATACCCTCAGTGAAATCTCACCAGTGACTGCAAAAGGAGAAGGCTCAGGGATGGAGATGAGCCCTTCATAAAATCCCATGTGTGACAGCACTCATGGATCAGTTCCAGAAGCCTTTTAAGGGAGCACTTGGGCTGCCTGGAGCCTGGTTACTTGCCTGTCTTCCCAGGCAGGTTTTGCAACTTTCTGGGAACAAAGTTCCGCCAAGGCTGGATGGTTACTGACAACCACTCTGGGAGCCCTTTGGGCTGTGTTTTTGCAAACTGGCCTGGCTGCAGCACAAGCACCCCTGGGGCCTGAACCCCACTGGGATTAGACAAAGAGTCATGATTTGGCCCAGGAACTAGCATAAGATGTGATCTCAGGTCTGCCATCTCCCTCCTTTCTTCTGCATGGTGATTTCAAACCCCAGGCTGGACTGACGCTCTTGTGTATTTATCCCCTTCTGTCCCAAATCCCACAGCTTCACATGCAGCAGCCCACAGGGCCCATTGCTGCCCAAGCCTTCCTGTTGCTCACTCCTTGGACCACAGAAACTCTGCTGGGGAGCCAGCTCCTGCCCTGGGGCACCACCCATCCTCATGGCTGAGATCCCAGCATATGAGGAGGGGTGGAGCAGTGGTCCCAGAAAACTGGACCTCACTGGCACGTGCCTCAAGCTGGTGCTGCAGACATGGAATTAGAATCATAGAATAATCTGAGTTGCAAAGGAGCCACAAGGATTATCTAGTCCAGCTCCTGGCCCTGCGCAGGACCATCCCCAAGAGTCACACCATGTGCCCGAGAGAGTTGTCCAAACACTTCTTGGACTCTGGAAGTTCAAATCCCTGTGAATTGTGGAGGGATGGGAGAGTATAAAAAAAGAATAAATCATTTTCTGTCCTCTTCGCTGGCTTACTAAAAGTGTCTGGGCAAACATTTTACCCCTCAGGCTTGTTGTCACTCTTTTCTGAAGTTCTGAGCCTTCCCACCTGTTAAACACCCATCTATCTGCTGACACATCACAGATTGAAGGCACATCTTTTTCTACTCGCACATATTGAGGGGAAAAACTCCATTTGTTGAAAGATGCTTAGTTGAAAGACGTTTAACTGAGTTTTGTGAAAGAAAAACCTCTTCCAAACAATGCTTCTGGAAAGGTGAGGCTTGCATTTATTATGGAAGATACAAGAGCAGATAAGCAAACCCAGCATGTGTTTTGCAGTGTGGCTGCTGGAGTAAAGTATAAATAAAAAGTCCCTCAACAGCCACCACAGAAGCCAGTGGACTGCCTTTTTAAAGAAGGAAAATCTATCTTTGCTTTAAAAATTGAGTGAATTTTAAAATTCACTCAATGAGCCGAGATGGATGTGTCCTGGCTCCTAGTGGAAGGAAGTGGGGACCCCAGTGGGAAACTGTGCCACCATCCAGCTACTGCCCCATCATCACAGCAAGGGACAGGACACTGCAGTGCTCCATGACCTGCTCTGCCATGGACTCAGCCTTCACGAATCCGGGTACCAAATGAAAGGATGGCTCTGGAGCTTTGT
Source organism: Oxylabes madagascariensis (assembly GCA_013400675.1). Taxonomy (NCBI): domain Eukaryota; kingdom Metazoa; phylum Chordata; class Aves; order Passeriformes; family Timaliidae; genus Oxylabes; species Oxylabes madagascariensis. Next base: position 13,774 of record VYZR01070472.1, read on the forward strand.
GTTCTCAACATTTATCCCGGCTGTGCTTGTCCTCTGCCAAAACATGATACAAGTGTGCTCACCCCAGTTTCTTCATCATGTCTATAGGTTGGAACTAATTTCCACTTAATATTTTTTAAATTCCCAATTTCACATTGTCCTAGTTTTGGCCAAGGCCGTGAGGACAGTGGAGCCTGGAGCTGTGTGGGCTCGTCTGAGTTGTTATTCTACACCACTCACATCACTGAAGGGGGTAGAACTATGGAATTCTCACTTCCAGCTAGAAAGGGGGATGGCTTGCAGTCAGGAAGGAAGAGGTGCACACAGAGGGCCTGGGGGATAATTTTTGTTCTTGTCTCAGGAGCTGTGCAGCACTGGCTCAGGTCTGTGAGCCAATGAGAATGTTTTTTGTATGTAAATCGCCCTCTTTTCATACCATTTTGTTATTACTATTGTTGGTGGTGCTGTTACTGTTTGTTTTATTAGGTCATTGATGTTTCTAGTAAATTCACCTCATCTGAGCTCAGGATTTCTGCCTTTTGTCTCTCTCATGAGATGGGATGGGGGGAAGGGAGCAGCTCTGTGGGGCTCAATTTCCAGATTAAACCATGATGCACATTTACAAGTTACTTCAATTTTAAAGTCACTTAACAGAGTGTATCCAGGTTTTGCTTCTCTCTTCAATCTTTATTAATAAATAAAATAGGCCAGGGACCATTTGCTTGTTCTGGGGCAGAGCAGCACAGTGCAGCTCCCATCCACATGGCTGAGCTCTGTTCCTGCCCCTATGCACTCTGGCCAAGGGAAAACCAACAATTGGAAAAGTCGTCGTCCTGTGGTGTTCCCTGGCTGGTTCAGGGTGCTGTTGGGACAGTGCTAGGCAGTACAAGCCAGCAGTGATGGGGTCCATGTTAACAGCTGGACATGCTTGTCATGTGTGCCTGTGGCTGAACCCCCACTCCAGCCTCATTTTAGGGACCAGTACAGATGTACCTAGGGAGAATTAATTCATCCCAGTTCAGTTCTCCAAATCCTGATGCCTTCTAGATATTTGTAGCATATGCTCCTAAACACCATGGATAGAAAAAAAGCTGGCAATTTTATTTAATTTATATCATGATTTATCTCATTAATTTTCAACTCAGGAACTTTATGGCTGTGGCCAAGCAGGGTGTCAAGCTATGGAAATGTGGCTGGTAGAAGCTTAAGAACTGCATCTGCAAAGGTGAGAAAGTCAGAAGAAATACACAGGCAGATGGCTCAGGGGACAGAGCACACTCAGAGAACAAGGTCTAGGGAAACCTGACAAAACAAAAATCATTCCGAAATGTAACGCCCACACAGCCACTCATGCTTTCACCGTAGAGAATCATAGACAATTTTTTTTTACATTTTCCTAAGTGATCCTATCAACATCCCGGAGAACAAGAAAGTTAATCTGCATCCTCCAATGGTCAAGGACCACAAGGGTTTCTTTACCAGGACTAGACAAACTTGATACATTTTCAGGAAGACATAAAGCCCACAAAGACCATTACTTTGCTATTTATTCTTCACTAAACACCGTCATGTCTTGGATAGCTTCAGCCACGGTGTGAATGGAGTGTGGGCAGGTGGTTTTCCAGGCAACCCCTGCACAGCCAAAGCCCAAGGGCAGGTTCCTATGGTGACTGAGCACTGTAAAGCTTTTTGCCTGGCTCTTAGGAAGCTTTGCAAAGTAGGAAGGAAACACTACTCTGCTTAAAACCTTTTCCACAGGATTTATTCACCTGTGGCCTGGCAAGTAATTAACCAGCTGCATTGCTCCTGAAGCAAGTGATAGGCACTTGAAGCCTTGAGTGTGTCTCTATTAGTTCTTAGGTGCAACCATTTTTAGGCCTCAGGAATTGCTAGGGCTGAAAGCTTGGAGACGTATTATCTGTCATTACCTGCATCATTCTTTTTCACAATAAAAGATGGCCTTAGGGAACTTACACAGTTATATTATGGATGGCATCTCACATAGCAAATACACTGTACACTGGTGGAAAAGCAGGTATCAATGTGGTTTATTTAATTTTCTAGCAAAAACAATGAAGAATCAGATTACACTTCATGTAACTCACAGTGTATGCCATTGAATTCTGAGCCTGTCAGCCCTGTGCCAGTGAAAAAAATTACCATCTCTAGCCTAGTTTGTACTGCAGGATGTCAATATTTTAGCACCAGAATTCAACTGCAAACTTTTCATTTATTAGCTCAAACGAGGCCTGCCACATCTGCCAGAGGAGGTGAGGGATGAGCTGCCCCTCTGTTTCCCATGTGGGTTCCCCAGGAATCGCGTACCCTGCCAAACTCCTGCTTTCCGGACGGATGGTCAAGAAACATCTGGAGACTTCAGGTGCTCCGTGCGCTGCCATCACCAGCCACAAACACATCACTTACCTGGCACCCTGGTGCCAGAGGCCATGTCACCTTCACCTCTGGGCTGCAAAACACGGGGCAGGACTCACCTGGGACCCTGGGCATCGCGACTGCCCCTCCAGGTCTGCAGCAGAGCCGGGTCTGTGCTGGAGCCAAACACGCCCGCAGGCTTTATCTGACCTTTACAAATCGCTGCTGTCACTCCCTGTTAGGAGTCCTCCGAGCACTGACAGGAAAAACAAGTCACCCCCGTGAGCAGCGGGGCTAATTGGTCGTTTCCTGTGCTTGAAGCAGTCATTACAAAGCTCTTTCTCTCTTCATTCAGTTATCTAACATGGGCTGAACTCTGCAGCCTCTCCCCCAGTCAGGCACTAATGGAGTCTGCTTTCTTTTCCTATTTCTGTGAAACCCGTGGAAAATAAAGACCTCTGCAACAGCTTCCTGCTATCCTAACTGTCCTGTGAGTGCAGGGTTTTGTGTAGGTGTTGTACTTGACTCAGCTGATCAACACTGGGTTATCACAAATGTCAGGGTCTCTTCCCTGGGAAAGGAATATTGCTTAATCATGTTAATTTAATCCATTTTACCACACATCTAATCTTGGTCAGTGTAGGAGGACCTCTCAAAGTGCTCCTGTACCTAACAAGCACACACAGGATTCGTCTGATGTCAGCAGCCAGGAGTGTATAGAAGAGCTGCTAGATGTACTAGAATCCTGAACTGGTTACAGATGTCCTGCAAAATATTGATGCTGAAATTTGGTTGTGTATAAATCTATTTTGCACACAGAATCACAGAACGGTTTGGGTTGGAAGGGGCCTTAAAGACATCTAGTTACATACAATTACTCCCCTGTCATGGGCAGGGACACCTTCCACTATCCCAGCTTGCTCAGAGTCATCCAGCCTGGCCTTGAACACTTCCAGGGATGGGGCATCCACAGCTTCTCTGGGCAACCTGTTCCAGTGTTTCACCATCCTCACAGGAAAGAATTTCTTCTTAACATCTAACCTAAACCTACCCTCTCTCAGTTTAAAGCCATTCTCCCTTGTCCCATCACTCCACACCTTGTAAAAGGTCCCTCTTCAGCTCTCTTGAAGCCCTTTTTGGTACTGGAAGGTGCTGTAAGATCTCCCCAGGGCCTTCTTTTTCCCGGTTATTTTGACATGTTTACAGTCCAGCTGGCTTTTCCCCCTGGACTGGCTTTCCATCAGGAAGGCAGGCGCACATCAAGCTCCATCAGCCAGCTTTTGCCTCCTGAATTCTGTTCCCTGGGAAGAACACAAAGGCCCAGGTTACAGCAATTAAGACATTCAGAGCTGGGGTTGTATTTCACCAGGATTCTTGCTCCTGGAGGACTTTGGGCAACCCTTTGGCCTTCCTCCCTTGCATAAGCAGAACCACGCAAGAACAACAGGAACATGAGAACCTGCACAGGACAGGCTCCTTCAGTCTGAGCTCTCCAGACTTCAAAAGCCACGCGATGACATTGACCACAGGCCGGACAGACAGACAGGAAATTCCACCAACCACAGTGGCTGCTGGCATGAGGCTGCACTCCTGCCCCCTCAGCGGATTCCTTCCTGCCTGTTTCTGATTCACCACCACATCTTCCTGCACTGTCCTACCTCCGGCCATGGTAAGCTGTTCCAGAGGAGAAGCTCCATCCTGAACTTCAGTTTACTGTGTTTTCTTCCCCCTTTAGTCAGATACACTTTGTTTTGCAAAGATTATTGTAAAACTGCTTCATTTTTTAGCAACAAAATCAGCAAGTAGTGCAGATCCTGGTGGTGGGTGGTGTTTCCCAAGCATTAGCTACATCTGAATGGGGTCAGACCTCACATCACAGGTGGTGCTCACTGGGTACCTGAAACAGCACAAGGCTTCAATCAAAGAGGTGTTGTATTTCTTTCTCTTGGTTATGGCCTATCACAATTGATACTTGGTAATTTCTCAAGAAAAGAAAATTACATTTGGTTCAGGTTTAGTAAGTTCCATGAAACTTTTGTCCTGGTGTGTGTACCTTCATCTGTGTATTTATAAGATCTTCCTTGTTATCTATGTGCCTCATGTAAGCACCAGTCAGGGTTTAGCTGAGCTTCTTTTTCAACATAAATATGATTTTCAAGCCCCTCACAAATGTTCACAGTCTGAGGTCACACAGGATGGGGTACCTGAGAGATGCCTCATTCTGGTCAAAGCCACCTATCTTTAGGGATAACCAAGCACCGCAGTGGTGTTGTAGGCAGGAGGCAGGGCAGGGAGATAACTCCACCAAAACCCAGCTGTTGGTTTCGCACTGACCACAGACGTGGGACTGGTAACTGAGGAATAATCCCTGTAGAAACAGGCACTCATGCCCTTTTTTGCTTCAGCAGTGGTGCCAGCTGCTGAGACTGTATTTATGATTGAGCACAGATTCTGTCAAACAAATTTATTTTATCAGTTATATGCATACATACAGACTTTTGCTGTAGGATCATAAAAACTTTTCAGCCTTCTCTCTACTGACTTTTCAATCAGTACTGTAAGTAACATTTTTTTCCCTTAACAGAGAAAGATATTTAAACACAGATGATGACCTTGGTGGACAACAGCATTACCACATACAAGATCCAAAGTGGATTAGTTGTGATCAGAGAATCAAGTTGGGAGGAACCTCAAGGTTCATCTGGTCCAACTTTTCTTGGCAAAAGCATGGTCTAGGCAAGATGGCCCTCTACCCTGTTGATCCAAATCTCAGAAGTGCCCAGCACTGAGGAATTCACCGTTTCCCTGCAGAGATTATTGCAATGGTTTGTCTAGACTATAACACATCAGCTTCTCTAGGAGGAGGCTGTGGGAAACTGTGTCAAAAGCCTCTGAGAAATCTAGGTAAATGATGTCCACTGCTCGCCCTACATCAACCAAGCAGGTTACTTTATTGTAAAAGGCAATCAGGTTTGTCAAGCACAGTCTGCCTGTGGTGAATCTGTGCTGGCTTTTCCCAATAATTAATATGTTTCATCTGACTTGTGATAGCCCCCAAGAGGACTCACTCCATAACTTTCCCAGGGACTGAAGTAAGACTGATGGGCCTATAATTTCCTGGGTCCTTCTTTAAGCCTTTCTTGAAGGTGGGGGTGACCTTAACCTTCTTCCAGTCTTCTGGGTTGTCCTTCCATCTTCATGACTTCCCTAAGATTACAGACAGTGACCTCAATCATGACACCAGCCAGTTCTCCTGACACCCTCGGGTGGATGTGTCAGAGCCCATCAATGTGCAGGGGCCAAGCTCCTGTGATAGCTCACAGACCAACTCTTCCTTCACTGACTGTGGGTTTGTATTTGCCTCAGCCTGGACTTTTGTTCTGAAGGCCTAAGGGTCCAGCAGTGCTGGTAAAGACAGGAGTGAAGAAAGTGTTGAGAACCTCTGCCTTTCCAGTGTTATTGGTGACTAATTCAGCTCTCCTGTTGGACAGCAGGCCAATGTTTTCTTTCTGTTTCCTCTTGTTGTTTACATACCTGGAGAACCCTTTCTCGTGTGTTTTGACAACAGCCTCTCTTGCCCATGGGTAGTCTGTCCCCATGCTGCTAGTTGGGAGTGCAAAGAGCAGCCCAGCCCTTGGAATGTGACCATGCTCTTCCTCTTGCAGGGGCAAGAGGGGTGTGTGCTTTAGAGACCCTCAGCTCTGCCACCACCTCCAGACTGCAGGGACCAGCCTTCAGATGCCTTTCTTTACTATGTAGTGCAGGAACATCTGAAAACATATATTTGTTCTCTGTAATAAAAAAGAGAATATTTGGGTCCAATATTGTCATTAGTATTAAAGTGGGTGAGGGAAGGCAGGGGGACAGGAAAAAGTTTAAACACTTACTCCTGAAACTTCAGCATACTTTTCAGCTCCCCTTCAGTCCTTGTGTGCCTGAAGAAGAACCACAGCACAGAAGGCTGTGTAGCTGCCTCTGGAGGGGAAATGCCACCAGTGCCCTGTGAAGATTGTACCATAGTGTTTCTCATTGCTCATACCTCGTTTAACATGGATGAATGCAGTGGAAAGGAGCTCGAGGATTGATGGGAAGACAAACAAACTTCTCAAGAAGCAGTGCTGAAATAACATGCCAAGTGCCCTAACTGGCCAGAGGATTGTGTTGTGCAGGATTTATTCTCCCATTTATGAAACTGGGGATCAGTGTCGGAACCCTCTGCGTGGAATAATTTCAGATCTTTTTTTTCTGTCCTAGATCAATAGTAACGCCCCCATGCTCAAGGCGAAGTTGGAGTTTATGCTGCCTCATTCAGAGAAAACGTGAGGAGCCCCAGGTAACCTTCTATTACTGCAGGTAGGGAAGGGGAGGCATGGTCTGAAATGTGCTACTAGAGTAACAGGAAAACAAGCTGGAGCAGGCATCAGAGGCAGTGGTGCTCAGTAAGGAGGAAAATTACCTCAATGCATAGAAAACACGCACTTTCTCAGAACAATACAACTTCTCACAATATAGTATTATGTAAGTTCCTACCCCAGCCCAAATTCCCTTTCCAGGCAGGAGCCAGGGTGAAGACATGGCTTCAGAAATCCTAATGGAACCACAGAAACTGGCTGAGGATTCCCAGCTTCAGTTCCCAAACACAGGGACATCACTTTCAGAAACACCGGGAAGCTGGACTGTCTTGTTCCCAGTGCCCAGTTCTCCTTGATGTACTCAATAGGAATCTAAAGGAACCCCTTTTATTTATGTGAAAGAGACTTTGTTGGTTGCTGATTTGCAATGGGACATGTGACACAGGCCTGAAGCAAATCAGTAAATACAGGAATTTTCTTTTGAGAAGGCAAGGGTGGGGCAGAGGACATGGTAATTACATGTTCTCCATGACTGCTGCTTTTCTTTGTCCAAAGCAGCTTTGGAGAAAGCATTCCTAATTGTGTATTTCTCATTTGCACTGTTTTTTTCATTCCCCTGAAAAAATATTCCCATTAAGAAGGTTTGTCATTCTTTCCATGGAATCCAAGAGGAGTGGGGGGATAACAGAATCCACGGTTGGTGGATGATGATCTGGGATGCTCTCCTGGAAACCTTGACTTGTGTATTGTGACACCAGCAGTATTCAGAGGCCAAAGCTTGATGCAGAGTGGCTCTAACACATCCCATGTTCCTAGGGGATATGCTGCTGTCCTCTTTCTCCTTCTTCTCTAAGCTCTCCAGCTTTACTACCTCTGAGAAGATGCGAAGAGGAGGACTTGGAAACTGAGTGCAGGATCTATACTTTGCTGAGAACTGTGCAGAATGGGACATGTGGAGAGAAGGACAACAGTGATGAATGGGGATTTCCTGTTGAGCCAAAAAGCAAGAGAACTTGCCGCAGCGTTTAGTTGTCATCTTGGCAATGAGCAAGCGTGCCCTTGTTCCTCCCAAACCAAAAGTTTTTAGCCCTAAGTCATCTTTTGAACATCATCTGCTTTGCCTCAGGTAGCGCTGGAATCATGTGGCTTAACACTGGAACAGTGTGAGCACCCCTTCCCCTGCTGATTTAGAGACACTGCCTGACTCAGCTGTACCTGTAAGACCTCTGTCCACCATGCTCCATGGAGGTGGAGAAGGAAAAGATACGATGCACCTCAACAGCGAAGAGAACATGCCAGTGAACATTCTGTTGCACAATGCTGGAGCAAAATGGAACAGAAACCCACCTCTTTGGAAATGAGCAGCAGCCTCAAAGGCCTCAGTGTTTGGCTGTGATTTTCCCAGAGATGTGTTTTTACAGCTGTGGTTAATGTGTGACTAATCCTCACTGTGCAGTAACCACACAACCACTCCTTAGAGCGGTGCGAGCGCACAGCGGGTTTGGGTTGGAAGTAGAGATGGTAACATCTGAAAGGAATACTTAAAAACTGACAACACTTCTGAGCAGGGCTCTAATCATTTATGTCATGCCTGAGAAACTTGCAGCCAGGCTCCAGTGTATATATATATGTATAACAAAAAAAGACAAACCACCTCTGAGAACAATAAACAGTTCAAAGGCTTGTGTTCTCAAGCGGCTGCTATCAAACATTAACAGCGCTATTTGAGCAGGAAGAGCAGACTCAACCAGCACTTTCAAGAGCATTTGCAAACTCTTTTCCTCCAGTAGTACACTAATAGCAATAATAATAATAATTTTCAGTCTGAATAAAAGGCAGGTAATGCTGCTCTGAAACAGCCATATTCTTCTGCGTGCCACCCTGAGAACAATAAAACTAGAAATTCTTGAACTATTGCTCTGTGTTATGAAGACTGAACAATCAACAGTTTCTTCAAGTTATTCATAAAGGCAACTTCAGGCCTGGATGTACTGAATGAGAAATGACACAAGGGCTGTGTGCTGCATGTAGCTGCACATACAGTCCTACTCTTTGTGTGACAGTCCCTGAAGAGCTGGCCAGGCCCTTGTGTCCATTCAGAGGTGGGCTTTGAAGGCCTCTGACCATGACTGAGATGATTTTTGTTTGCCAGCAAAGTCAGCTTTTCAGGTCTTCTCCAGGTATGGACAGATAAGCAATTAGATAGTCTATCTGCTCCCTTGTTTAGATACACACCAACTCTTCCCTTTTTTTGCTTCATTTTGAGGAGTTCTAGTCTGGTAGGGGGCAGGGTGCGTTAAAATACAACAATGTTCTTTAATGGCCTTTTGTAATTATTTCAGCCTCAATTCCAATTGGTTTGATTTTGCTCTGCACAGGCATCCTAAGCTTCAACACTTTTAAGCTTTCCTCGGCTAAGGTTTTGTGTAAGGCAGTTTGTACGTGTCTGTGAGAATAACAAACTGTGATTCCTTGTGGTCACACACTGGCACCCAGCACATCCCCCAAGCACAGCTGCAGGTTCATGAACAGCATGTGCTCATGTTTAGGGAGCATCTCCAGAGAAGCAGCCCCTTGCTCTCGGCATACACGACTTCCAAATCTGATGGGAGTCAGGTGCCAGAAAAGAGAGGTGCAGAACCTGCATTTCACAGCTCCTGCTGAGTTTCTGCTGGCACTCAAACCCTCTCCTTTCAGAAGAGATGCAACCTGGTTTGCCACATGAAGGAAACAGCTGTCCAGTCTCCTAAGGCACAGGTTCTCAGGCTTTGTTTAGAGGGAGAAGTGCACTGGTGGCATCAGCATAAGTTTCTTCCAGGCTGCCCCACTCCTTTCCTCAATGTCCCTGCCCTCACCTCAGTCACCTGCAGCAGCCCCAGCTCTGTGTACAGGAGGAATCCAGCTGGCTCCTGCCTCTGACTCCCAGAGGTAAGGCAGGTGAGATAGGTTTTGGTGGTGGATTTTTTGAGGCTTGGGTTTTGCGATTGTTTTTCTCTGCACGCAATTTTCAAATGCATTGCATATCAGAGGGGTACCACAGTTTGGGGTCCCCTGGCCTTGTGGCACATGTTAAGCATACCACAGTCTCCCACACAGGTTCTCAGGGGCCAGGAATGCTTTGATGGTTGGCTCAGACAAGTAGGGGTTCATGCTGAGGACATTTTTATACAACAGTGTCACATGGCTTTGGTTAAACTGGAACAGCTGTGCGCTGGGGTCCAGGATCTATGCAAATCCTAATCTTTATTTTTAAATCACACCTATTTATCCCTTGCTTTATGCCATTTTGAAGTAGGATTTTCTACTTTTAAAAGCACTTAATGTTTTCTGACTTTTTTAAAGCTTAGTGATTTAGTGATTGCCCTTCCCTTCTTCCTATTTTAATTTCTCATTAGCACATAGTTGTGTGTCCATGCAGATGCATACACATAATCACATGTACATGTATACGTGTGTGTGCACAAAGCAGAGTACCTTGGTCCAAATCACTTTTTGTTATCATCTCAAAGAACGCTCCAGAAGGCTGTTCATCTGCTTTTCCATGCTAAGGGAGCAGAGTAATAAACTAGAGTAAATTAAAAAACCAAACCAATCAACTAACCAATCAAACAAAACAAGCAACTGGGTAAGAAAGAGGAAAGGTTTTTAACTGGTGTCTGTGTTCTTTGCCCAGACTGTTGGTTGAAAGACATCCCCACTGGCTCAGGAACATTTTATACTGTAACCTTCTTGAGCACCCAGCTTTGTATTCAGTACATTTGGATCTTTTCCCCTCACCATGAATGGAATGATTCTCAAAGTTTTTAATTTTTTTAATGTTTATACTTGCCAATTTCTTTTTTCTTTTTTTCTTGTTCCCATATTATTCTTTTGCCTAAATTGCTCATCCCCATCCTTGGTACTGTCCTGTACCACAACAAGCATGCAGACAGCAACTGTAGGACCTGTCAGACTGCGTTTTCCTGAGCTGGACAAACCACGTACCGTTAGTTTACTGTGAGAAAAGACTCTGTTCTCCCACATAATTTTAATGTTTTTTCTCTGTTCCTTCCCAACATGAGTTAACCCTAGACCATGCAGGTGATGGTAAGCAAAGGGCTCACTAGTTCTTTGTATAATGATACCCATGATGCCAACAATTCCGTCTACTTGCTGGAAATATTTGCTGGCTACTACATCCTGTATTGACTTATTTTTTCCTTTCTTACAGCTACATCATACATCATTATTCTAAAATTGACTTATTTACCAAGCCTTTTCTTCCCCTTTCGTTCCCAGGTTAGAGCAGAAATTCCTTTTGTTATCCCCTTCGAGCCTGACCTTGTTGGGTGGAAGTTGACCCTAAATGTTTCTTGTCAGATTATTAACATATCCTTCATACTCTAAACTGACGAGGGTGCCCAAATTCCCAACAGCAAATGTAATTCTGAGTATTTCCTTCTATGTCAGACAGTATTTAGAAAGATGTCCCCAAAAGGAGGTCTTTTCTCCCTACTAACATTCTGCCTTGCAGAGCCTGCTGCTCCTTAGCTCACTCCTCACAACTTTACGTTCTTCCACTAATCCCTAGCTTCCTCCTTTTGACTATTCATTTTTTGTGTGGCACTGATAACTTGTTTTAGTGCAGTTCAATTAGGAAAGATTGCCTTCGACTGAAAAAAACCCACTATCAAAAAGCAAGATATCTTGTTAGTCAGGCACAATCTAATTTTGGTGAATCTATTTTGTGCTGTATTATCATCATCTTACCTTTTAATTTCTCTATCCATCAGATCCTTTTGTAAGACCCTGCCTGCTGCTGAGGCTGCATCTTTTCCTTTCCTTTTTCCTTAGTGAAGGCATTGCATTTCATTCTCTGCAATAAAATTGCTATCCTCTAACTGAACAAACTTATTAGAAATTCTGTCCATCATGCTTGCAGTTTTATGACCTTAACACTACCCCAGAATGCTAAGTAACTATTTGATTTTGAGCCTCTACTTCACCTCTTGCATTTTTAAAAGCTTGGGTTTGTTTTGTTTTGCAGCTATCTCAAATGGAGCAATTTTCACCCTGCACCTTCATTCCACTGCTCATTTTCATCAATATACACACTAGTCCTGATGAAGACTCAGATAAAGCATTTATGAAATGCCTGACATAGTTTTTCTTCTCAGCACCCCTGCAGAGTGGCCCTCTTTTTTCTCCTGTTCTCTATTTCAATTACGAGATTATACAGCCTTTTAGATTTGCTTTAGCTTCCTTTATAGGCTCTAATACAACCTGACAAAGTGAGAATTGTGAAAAGTCTTCCTTCTCTCACAGTTTGCCTTCTTTGACATTCAGTGCATTTACACCCTCCAGCTCATTTTTCCAGAACAAAGAAGGGGTCAAATTTTTCTGCCAGCCACATTCTTTGCATCTCACTTGTGAATAAGAGCAAATGTGATAATTGCTCCAGCATGGATGAAGAAGAAAGTCAGGAAGCACAGTGAACAGAAATGTGACTCAGGAAAACCCGGGCCAACCTGTGCCAAAGTACAGAGGCAGACCAGCCCTCCTGTAAATAATTCTCTCTTGGTAGAACAAAATTTCTCTCAAGTGCACACTGAGGATAAGACGAGTGTTGCACTTGCAAGGATTTTCACACAGGAATTTCCCACTTCCCTTAGCACTTCATTTTATTCCCTCCCTGCCACCTTAACTTCACACGTTATCACTGACTGGAAAAGGGGAAACAAAAGTCTTGGTAGCCCCTAAGGAAGTGAACTCACAGCTGGTAGGGTCCTGCAATGCAAACCAGCCAATTCTGATCTTACACAAGTCTTTACCCGGTTTAAGGGACTGGCAAATTTGGCATGGAGTTAAAAAGCACTTTTCAGCTGTATTTAGCCATGGAAACAAGTCTTCTGAATTCAATCCTTCATTCCTTTTGCCTGATCTCAAAAACTTTCTGATTACCAAGACTCCTCCAACTGTTTGTGGTTTTTTGTAAACATAGCCCCCCGTGGTTCCAGTGTAAGCAAACTCAAAATACGGTGGCCAGTTTACAGAACAAAAAATAAGTTTCTTGCAGTTCAAAACACTATAAAACAAAATAATTGTAAAGCTGCAGTAAGACCCACCCAGACAGCCAACAGCTCCTGAATTTCCTGTTTTGTGAAGGACATTTTCCTCTACTTCTGTGTTGCTGCATCTCCTCCCACACGAGCCGTAGCACCCCAGAGTAATTGATGTTGCACAGCAGAATGCTGAGGACAGGCCTGCTCTGTTCTCCTTCCTTGGGGGTACAATCTCGAATTCATCTTGGAAAGCAGGTTTTAATAGAAGGCTTGGAGCTGCCCTCCTACAGTCCTCTCTGCTCTCAAACTCCTGAGGGCAGAAGACAAGGAGCAAGAGGAAGCCCTGCGCAAGATTTGCAACTTTTATCAGCATTTTGGAGTCGGTGTCACTGCACAAGGAGAGGTCCCAAAACCAGCATGAAATGTTGCAGGGCTCTAACAAAGCCATTTCACTCCAGTCTCCACCAGAACCCATTTGTGTCCCACACCAGTGCCTCCAGCAGGAGCAGCTCACTGCAAGCAGGACACCCAAGGCAGGGTGGGAGGGAAGGCAGGCCACACTCTTACCCTCCAAATGCTGAACTGAATCTCTGTGTCTTTAGCACCAAAATTCACAGTTCTGTAACCCAAATTCCTTAAAGACCTAGGTGGTCTTAAAAACGTCTACTTTTTGAAGTATTATACGCATCAGTGTCCACAGACAGATTGTGTCAGACACATTCTTGCCAAAATGCCATTTATTGCAGTATACCTTTACATGGCATACAGATAACCCCATGTTGCATCTTCTGTCAGAACTCATATTTCATTTGTACCACTTAAATAACACAGAATGTCATGTTTGTTTCACAAACTGTCAGTTAAGACTACCAAAATATACAGTTTTTTTCCTTTCCCCCTAACAAGGTTGTGAGGTACAACTGAATTTTACTACTTTATCTTCCTGTGCTTTACAAGAACCTTTTCATAGATAGACCTATCAAACATTTCTACATTCCTATACAAAGCAAAGAATTACAGCTGAAATTAACACCATCTGGTCATTGCATTAACCTATAAAAATTCATTCAGTAAAAAAAAACCCAAAACAAAAAAAAAAAAAACTGAAAACAAAACAACCCTAACAAAAAACCATAATGGTTGTTGCAGCTTTACTTAAAAAAAACCCAGCCAGCTACACATATGCACAAGTTCTGCATGTGCATAAAGAAGAGTTTGGAATCAAGACATTTTGGGGTTTTTTTCTTGTGTTTGCAGAGAAGGCACCAATTTTAGCTGCATGGCAGCTCAGGAGTGTTTTATTCTTCATTTAAATTACACAGGTTTTTAAGTTTGTCTGTTAACGTGCAACGTTTGTACCAACTGTTGCAATATCGTCCAATATACTCCGATCATTCCCTCTGGCTCAACAGTACAAATATTTACATCGGTTGTAAACACTCCTCCACCCACCCCATACCTTCTGCACTGAGTGACGAGGAACTGAAGTGGCAAGAAGCTTCCCAAAGGCAGAGCAGAAGTAAGGCTTGTGCAGAACACCACACTCGCGTTCGCTCGGTTTGAGTCAGTCCGGAGAACTCCAGACCCCCAGTGAGGCCCCAGTGCCTGACATCTGACAGCACACTGACCACACGCAGCTCCAGGCATCCTGACTTTGCTCAGGAGGGGCTTTCCTGCCCTTACTAGACTGACACCCCTGGAGTGGCTTCTCTCCAAAGTGCAGGAACAGCTTCCGAGGAGCCGCTCCGGAGTAGCGAGAGTCAAGCACACCGACTGTTCTGTTTAAGGCCACCTACACTCAGCCTTCCCCAGGCTCATTTCAGATGCTTCTCTCCTCCTTAGCTGCAGTCATGACGTGCTGCTTCCCACCTCCCACCCCTGTGTGCCACGGCACCCTGTGGCACAGAGGGCAGACCGCGTTCGGTGACCGGAGGTGCTACAACACGCCCCCGGTCACCTGGCGCTGCACGGGGTGAGATCATCTACAGCAGGACAGCCAACCTCCACTCAGCACCTAGCAAAGGGAATGTCTGAGATGGGACTGCTCGGAAAATCTACTTCTTACCTAAGCCAAGAGAGAGAGGGGGTAATGGGACAGCCCAACGCTACTGGTAAAATTAACTCTCTGCTTAGCTTTGGGGTTCTTGGGGTCTGTTTTTTGCTAGTGTATGTACCAACTGCTTAGGAGCTGGTTCTGAGAGTGGGATAATGCTTCCAAAATATAAGTTACTTTAAACCATGTGACAGTCAGTTGTTTACCCTGCCCCTCACACCTCCTTTTGGCAGGGATCAAGTTCAGCTTGATGTTTCATAGGCATTAAGTGCTCCAAATACAGCTGTCAGAAAGAGCTAGAGGATAGCAGTGTACCAAATGTCTGCCCAGCACAGCCACTTGTTACACTCAAAACACATCTATGAGTTAAATAGGAAGGATCCCTGCTATACAGAATTTGAGCACTGAAATTTGGTTATTCTTGCTAGCCCTTTCCCTAAATATCAAGAGTTTTATACATACAGTGCTCCCTTGTCTTCTCCCCACCGCCCGTCCCAGCAGTCTTTAGATAAACCAAAGTGAGTTTAGGAACTTGCAGTTCCAATTCTGTTAAAAAAAAAAAAAAAAGTTGTGCAAGAAAGCAGGGAATGTTCAATGAATCCAGATCTACTTTGTAGTTATAAAATTTCCAATGGCAAAGTGGTAAGGGCAGATAACCCAATGATCATATGGCTTAAGTTTAATGCAAAGCACACTAGGAGGTCCACGTGCAGGGAGAGAAGAGTCCAAGAAAGATGGAATAAGAAGTGTCCTGAAGGTGAGTGTTTATGCATAGAATTCCTCTTGTTTGTGTGGTTTTTGGTATCCTCCGTTAGACTGTTTTGGTTCATCCAGTGAATAGCTGCCTTCATCTTTTTTCTTCATTCTGTACAGCATAAATGCAACTAGAAACACTGCAAACACTAAGCCTACAAGTCCTCCAGCAATAACACCTGGAAGGGGAGAAAAGGACACAAATTACTCTAGGTGCCATACCAGAGAGTGCTACTATGATTTTAAGTTCCAGATTGTTCCTTACCTGTCCCTGGCTTAATGACTTAATTTGTCCTCCTGTCCCCTCCCACACCAAGCACCTGCTCAGATACAGCAGCCAGTCCTAGGGACATGGATCTCCCACTGGGCCATGGATCTCCCACTGGGCCATGCTGCAGAGCACACAAGGCTATGGTGCTCAACCCTAGTAATCTGACAGAGGCAGCAACAGAGAAAATCTACTGTCATTTTTCAGAGGAGTGAANACATGCTGCAAAGCTATACACAAGGCTATGGTGCTCAACCCTAGTAATCTGACAGAGGCAGCAACAGAGAAAATCTACTGTCATTTTTCAGAGGAGTGAAGGAAGAGGTTTTAACAAAGCTGCAGCTAAAGCAGCCACTGCTAGCTGCTATTAGCAGACTAATATTTGCCCCTGTTAGGGTTTTGACAACACAGCTCATCACCCTCATTTCAGAGGTCTAACGCAAAAGGTTGGCTTCCTTGCTCAGAGATGTATTTGCAAACTGCAGCTTCTGCTGCCTGGAGATTCCTACAGGAATCTGCTTTCACCAGCTAGAAATCCAAAATATCTGGTACCTCCAAGAACTTCTTTTCTGTCCATAATTCCTGAGGCTCCTGCTGCTTTGGCGTTCCTCTCAGAGTCAGCCAGTACTTCTGCGTTCTGGGTGGGGACCAAATCCTCGTCTTTAGTCAAGATGAAGTCTCCCTGTTGGGACATACAAGGCAGGTTATTCACGTTCCTCATCATGTCTGTTTCTAGAGACTTTCCAGCACATTGTTTTTCTCACTAAAACCCCCCACCAACATAACCTATTAAACCAATCACTGTTTTTGACAAATTAACACCCATTCTCACCAAACCAACTTACTACGTGCTACTAAATCATCTCCCTGGAAAGCGTGTGATAACTGCTAGTCCTCACCGGGTCTCCAGAGCCATCTTCAGAAACCTCCTCGTGTGTGGGAACAACATCCTTTGGAGCTGTGGCCGTGGGGGTGGCAGCAAGGTCTCCCTCACGATGGGCAGTGGAGTGGGGCTCGGGCACGTCCTTGGTGTCTGGCACTTCAGAGCTGGGGATTTTAGGTTCAAGCTCGTGGACCACAGCAGAGGCTTCTGAAGGAGTCACATGAACCACAGAAGGGAAGTGAGCAGTGGGGCTTCTCACTGTTGTTGTGACTGCATGGCTTGTTGGTTTCCCATCAGATGAGCCCAGGATGGGTACTTGGTCCTTCACAGCTACAACTGGCTCCTCTGTCACTAGATTACTGCTTGCAGAAGGAGATATTACTTCCTTTTCAGTTCTGCTCTCAACGCCAGGAGACGGCTGTTCACTGAAATCCACTGGTGCTGCCAGTACTGAGGAATTAGTTGATTCTCCTGAGATTCTCCAGGTGTGAGACTGGTCAGTCAGGGGACCTGCAAAACAAACAAGCAAATATTATCCTCGGCCAGTTTAGAGGCCTATTAATCCTATCCTCAGGACACTGGTCTAAGGAGGATGCTTAACCTTCATAGTCAATTTTCATTATAACAGCAGTTCAGTTTGTAATTCCCTATCCTTTTCAGTGGAGTAAGGAAGGGACAAACCAATGTGCTATTCAGCAATACTTTGTCAGTCATCTGCTTCTCCCCAAGGCAAAAGTGCCTGTCTGTGGTGAGGTTGACAAGGGAAATCTGCTTTCAGTACACTGGTTCCTCAGGGTGGTTATCTGAGTCTTTTTCCATAAACACTTTGATTTGATTTAGAGCAGTCACACCTTCGGTCTCTACCGCATTTGGCACTGATTTCAGGGTCTTAATTTCTGCAGAGTTTAATCTAAAATACAAGGTGTGGCTGGGAGGAAGCAGAAGGATAGCATGCTTCAGCTTTCAATAGCTTGCTCTTTTCTCACTAGCACCCCTCAACTTCAGTACTGAACACCAAGAGTCTCTCTCAAACAGTTTAGCAATCATTTTTATAGACTTTTTCCCCTACCCTAAATCCCTTTATCACTTATAAAAAACTGTGGCCCATGGGAACATGGCACATCTGATGACAGATAAAGTTTGCACTTGATACATATTGGTAGGCTGGGGTTACACACCCTCAAACATTATCTCCTACCTGCCCACGGGGCCTTGTTATGATCTCTTTTCCTCAAGAATGAAGAATCATAACATTCTTCACACAACATCTCACATTAGCAGTCACGTGGAGTCCACCTCTGCTTCTGCTCCCTTTCAAGTCTCCTACAGCTCATTTCCTACTAATTGTTAGTATCTCAAGGAACACAAGATTAATAGATTAGGCCCTTTCTCTGTTCCTAGCTCTCATATTCTGGGGCAGGGGTGTGTGTGTGGATTCCTCCCTCTATCCCCCTTCACTTGGGTGCTTACTGAGATCTCAGTTGCCACATCCTAGAAGGATCAAGCACTACCAGCACAAGTGCTAATAACTCACCTGCACCTGAACCTGAGAACGCGTCATCTTCATCACCAGATGAATCAAGGTCCTCAGGGGGAAGGTTCAGATTTGTAGTTTGCTTTAAAGAGAAGAGCAAAAAGATGTGTCAGTGATGACACTGAAATGATCAGGCTGCTTGCACAGAGTCCTCTAGGGGTTCCTAGAGGTCACACAAGCTTTTTTTGTTCAGATTGCAATTTTTCATCTTCCCTCATTCCAGCTCCCCTCCCCAAAAGAGTAGCTCTGGTCAGTATGTTTGGTGTTGCAAAGGTCAGTCTTGCTGCCTCCCTTCTCTGCACTGCTTCCAGGCTGCAGTTGCTTTGGGAAAGAAGAAAGCAAGGAATCCATCCAGTGCCGCATCCTGGTGGCAGGCAATGCTCAGTCCTTACCAGCCTGTTTCAGGTGCAGACTGTTTGTGTCTTCCCTATCTACCAACCACTCCATCTGCAAATCACTGCATTAATTCCAAGGAGCAGAAGGGAAGGGGAGGCAAAGCAGTTTGTCTTCTTTCCCTTTCTGACTCAAATACTGTTCACACAGCTAAAACTACAGCACCTAGATGGAAGGAGAATCAAAATCCCTTTTTATTAAGTGTGGGCACTCAAAATAAGTCCAGAGACAGAAGCCAGCCTTCACTGTTGGAGAATAAGCCCTGAGCTTTCCCCATTTACACTCCAAGGAGTGCCCTAACCAGCACTGAAATTCAGTTTCTGAAACAAGAGGCCAAACCCCTGTTCTATGGCACTCGTTTGTCAGAGCATACAACACTCAAAGCTATTCAGGATCTCCTAAGATGACAACGCTCATTTAGTGTTTACTAATTTACTAATTACAGAATGATTACTTCATGCATCTGATTGGCCTGTGCTATATACACTTACTGCTCCTGTCACTACAACATGATTCCCAGCTCATGACTAGCCTCAGGTTCATTTCTGCAGGGCTACCATTACCTAACCAGGCACGTTCCCTTCTCACATTTCAAATCAAAGCCCTGTACGTCACTTCTTCCAAATTTCATCTTTTTGACATCCAACTACATTCCCTGTTTTCACAAGTTTTGACTTCTATCCCATCCTCAAGTCACCTTTGTCATGCCTTTCCAGCACTGCCATCTGCAAGTTTAGAGGTCGCATTGAATCATCCAAGCTGTGGGATCCCTATGATCCCAAGAAACGCAAAGTCTCATTTTATCATGTAAAAAAGGAACATATATTCTTGCCAGCTTTGCAGCCAGGCCCACTGTATTTCTCTAGCTTGCATTAACATACTGTCACTTAAAATTGAATATAACATTCATCCTCATCCCAGGAAGAAGTTAGCCAGCCAAAATATGTACTGTTAAAACAATCCAGCTCTGTAGTTGTCACTTTATTACCTACAATGGATGTGTTTATTGGTCCTAGCTCCTTCTTAGGATACCAGATTTATCCAGTTTTCCATCCTTAATACCTTATCCATTCCCCACATTTTCACAGAACTAGTTTCCGAGGTGGTTAACTAGCCCATTTGATTCCACCTCTCTGAAGACAAATAACCAAGTTGCCACCAGCCCATTCAGCCTCAAGATCTTACCCTTCTAGGCATTATTGTAGTTATATGATTTTTTTTTTTTAATAACAAGAAACTAGGAACAAAACCCCCTCATATAGACATAAATCTTTTAGCTCTTTTCTTCCCTACTGAAAATAAACCCCCAAAGCACTATTCTTTAAGCTTCTGCAAGCATATTTCTGGAGTGAATTGCCCTTCGATCTCTTGCTTAACTGCAAGCCATGAGGTAATTCTGATTTTTAGATTTGTCCCTGCTTGTTTGCACTGTGCTTTTGCACCCTTCCATGGAAAGTAGGTCAGATAAGTACTTCCCATGTGTTTTCCTTCTTGTGTGGAAGGGTGGTGACTCACACAGGCTGATCTCACTACACTTCAAATATTAAAGAGTATGAACTGTTGGTGCATAAAGAATAAAGAAAGAACTGCCAGGCTGCCCAAACTCGGCTCCCTCGCGTGCCCTTTCCAGTACATTCAGAAGATATGTGAGGCCTTAGAAATGGCACTGTTTTTGATGATGGGGGTGTGGGGACCATTTTTCTCCCTCACTTCTCACACCAGCAGTGGCAAGCACAACCCTTTGTTCTTTAACTCATCCTGACTGAGTGCAAAAGGGGAACGTGTTGCTAAAGGTGGGGGCTGCATTCTTCTCCCAGTGGGAAGACTTCCTTTAAGCAGCTAGAAAGCAAACTCCCAGCTTTTTTATCAATAAGGGAGTGTCAGTGTAAGATTGTAGCACCATAAACCTTCAGCTAAGATTAAGGCTACTTTCCCCCCAAATCTGAATATTCAGAGTAGCTCATACGGATTTCCAACAACAATTGGACAGACTGATTGTCTGCAGACCTCAACAATCCTACTGTAAGGATCACAGACTGTCAAGAAATAAAATGGCAACTCTTGATCTTGACTATTGAGCCTGCACCCCTTCCCCTTGAGGGGTTAATAGGCGAGGCTTGCTCAGTTGTGCCACACTTGCTTTGTTCTTGCAGAGTGTGTCCAGCCACCCTCCCCTCACACCGGGGCTCCGAGCCTCTCCCCAGGCTGCTGCAAGCTCTGCTTCTCCACAGCCTTTGCCATGCACCCGTTTCATTCCTGGTTTGATTTCTCTATCTGAGCAGGGACAATGAGGCTCCTCCTCAGAGGAGAGAAGCCCAGTGCAGCCCAGCCTAAACCAATGGACACCCAGTGGTGTTCCAGTGCAGAGCTGGGCAGCAGCTGCTCAGCACCCGCCCTCCAAACACGACGGCAGACTCAGACCAGTCCCCTGAGGTTTGGCTGCTGAACTTCAGAGGACAACAGAAGATGTGAATCAGGATCAGTAAAGCCTGCTTTCCACAGTTTTATATGAGAACTTAGTGAAGTTACGTGTCCCAGAGGGTCTTGTCCCCAGCTGCTCCTCCGGGCATTGTGGCACCTCCCTTTGACCAGGCAGTTTGAGGCTTGGGATCTGAGAGGGACTTTCTTTGGCCCAAATACTCAAGGGACAGTACAGGATTATGCACATGTGGATAGCAGTCAGAATACCCACAAAGTGCTGTCATTTCATGACATCATCCAATTTCGTGACACACGAGCATTAAGGAACATTTGCCCAATTTATGTAACTGTATGGTTATATAAAGACTACATTTCTTGCTCCATAAATTACAGCTTCAGTGGGCATAAAAGACAGTAGCCTCCCCACAAAATACAAGTACTGCAGAAAGGCCATGCTTCTATAATGATCTGTTGTTGCTGAAGGATTTCTGACACAGCAAGGTTGGAAAACACTGACTCAGGACAGCATTGGAAGGGACTGAAACTAATTTGGATTTGCATCAGGAAGACAGACCATGCTGCTCAAACAACAATCACCTCATGGTCAAGGTTTTTCCATGACCTTTTATTGAAGCTGACTTACACCAATGGGAAAGGTTTTGATTAGCCAAGAGGATTAGGGGCACAGAACACTGGGTAATGCTATCATACAAAAGAGCTGAAAATAATTCCAGCTTAAAACAAACTTACTCTACCTTTCAGACAGTGGATCCTTTGAAGGATCTCTGATGGTATCTCATGTACTCTAGTCAAAATATCTTTACATTCTTATCGAGCACCTACAACATATTGCTTTTTTTACCATTTAAGAAGCTTGAATGGTTTTGTTGGGATTTTTTTTAGCAGTTCAGACAACTGTTTGGAAATGCTTGTCCAGTCCTTTTGATTTGCTGTCACTGAATTCAGCTGCATGTGAGGGGTAAAATTTTTAACTGTATTTTTGATATGCTTTACCCAGTTCTCATTAACCAGTGGAAGACCCTCTTCTGCAAGGATCAAAGCAGCCTGTTTAGGGGAAAGCCTGGGGTGACTGTTAGTTTCTGCTCTTGCTGAGCACTGTATTGTTGCAGAACAATAGTTATTCAGTTCTTGCTGGGACAACCAGAAAGCTGCTTAGTGGCATCTTCAATTTCATCAACAACGGGCCAGGCTTTCACAACTCATTAGCAATATTATTGGATCCAGAAGGCTGACATCCTCCAGACTTTTTTCTTTTTTAAAGTATCATTTTTAACTATTCTTCAGTATTCATCTTAGTCAGAGTCTCAAAACGTGAGTCTTTCTGGGCTTATCCCATCAGCTGCTACAGAGCTCCCTCCTGCTACAGCAGAGATCTGAAGCACTCTCTCATGATGAGGGGGAGATTTGTAGCTGATTAGTTGATCTAACCCTGCCCCAACTGGGAACCACATTTATTTAATTTGATACATGCAAAAGGAAAGAGCTTTTTTCAAATTGCTCTTTGAGGTAAGCAAAACCACTGGCTTTGCCACAAGCTGCTACAAGCCCTTAACTAGATTAAGGATGATTTGTATCCAACTCTTATTAATCCAGTTAGTGATCTGCAGAGTCAAAAACACTTGAAATCCTCCATTATCTGAATAAAGCTGTTAAATTTGCACATTTATTTCTCCTAATAAGTCCTTCTTACTCAGCTGAAAAAGAATGAACCGTAATGAGCTCTTCCACCTCAAACACCTCCCTAACCATCCTGCAAGAGTATTCCAACTGCAGGGAAGGAAAACCAGTAGTTTGCTCTTGTTTAAGAGATACACAAGAGCAAGACAACCATTTGCCCTGTAATTTGGCTACAAGAGAGCATCTAGAAGAATACTTTCACAAGGATTTGAACAATTAATTCTTAAATAAACTCAAACAGAAAGGTTTGTCTTTGTCTTTTCCTATACACTGAAGAGAAGAAATGCTATATGAGGCAGAGCAGCCTGAAGAGCTTCTAACCTCAAAGTAATATTGGTATTAGTGTGGGGGGAAGACAAAACCACCTGCTGAAGGAAACTTTAGCTTTGTTAAACCTTGATATTCTGCAGTTAATAGCCCATGCACAATTGACTCCAATCCCAGATGTTCATGATCGTGAGACAGCTTAAATGGTTAAGGGGGAAAAAATTAAAAAGAAAATCATCCAACAAGCAAAAAACAAAAGAAAACCCATATAAAAACCACCAGCATCCTCACAAATACCTCTTCTTTTACAGACATACAGACTCTGGAATTAAGTTGGCCATCCAGACCTTTTTTTTTAAAGTCAGTCATAAATTCTGGAATAGCAGAAAGAGAGATGATGCTTTTATATGGTAAGTCAAGAATGAAGCTCGTGTGCAAGCCTGTTACATCAGAACTCGGCAGCGGTGTGGCACCACCTCACCTAAATTCTCTCGCAGTTGTTTCTCCTGCTACTGGGTCAAAATAAACTCTGGTGCTCCTTGGTGATCATGTAGGACTTATTTCCTACATGATCCTCCTCCACAGAGGAGCCAAAGATGCAGACCAACAGCACAGGCCAAAGAGCACAAAGACAGCTACAAACCACCCCACAAACAGTCCAGGGGCTGGACAGCCTAGATTTAAGCAGTATTTTATCCCTGGCTAGTGTTCCAATCAGGGACTGCCTTGATGGCAGGGGTGTTGGAACCAGGCGATCTTTATGGTCCCTTCCAACCTAAACCCTTCTATGATTCTACAAACTGAGTCACCAGCACTTCTTACGTCCCAGCACCCTCCCTGTTTCACATGGTGGTGTTCCCCTGTGCCCTCAACAACCTTTTGATGTGTATCAACAAGCTTCAGCATCCCCACCCTCCCATCCATCAACCTGTGTCACCTGGAGCAAGGCTGGTTAGTGGCTCAGAGGGTGCTCCTTCCAAAGAGAAGCAAGTGGAAAGCAAAGGGTGCTCTTTTGCTCAGCAAGGCAAGCACCATTTCAGCAGAAAGGAGTAAGCAAGCCAGTTAATCTGGCTGCTTGTCTATCAGATCATTATTATTAAAGAAATGTGGAAAGTGTAAAGAAATATGGAAAATCTTGGGTTAATTGCATCCTTACTGGCCTCCTCTTCTATTTTTGCCTGGTGACTTGAGAGAGGAACTACCTTTGAAGGAGAGTCCTGGTTGTGTTTGAACTCCCTGATCATCACACAGTAGTTTCCTCTTGGCACTCAGCTCCCAAAGGCAGCGAAACACCTTCCAGTAGCTGCTCAAAATAGGATGAGAGCTCTTAGGATCTATTCCACTATGGGCAGAACAAAACAGACCGTAGACTGCCCACTGTTCACAAGGCTTTGATCCTCCTTTTCTTGAAGCTGTAGGAGCATACCCTGATCCTTTGCACAAGATGCCGTGGCCATGGAAGAGCATCCAGCTACTCCACAGGCAGAGCAGCCGGCGTCCCAACGCTTCTAGAGGCTGCACACTATTGCCCAATCAGCTTTACATTTTCTCATTAGAGTGACAGGGCAACTTTTTTTAATTAAGTAGGGCAGAAACACAGCAATCAACATGCCAAGAGCAAAAATGAACCAGCCTGTCGCCATCAGGTTAAGTTTCACGTTGTACAGCAGGGCCCTTTTAACTCCCACCTCCCACAAGAGCATGTCACTTCATGCTTCCTGGACCATCCCCTGCGTGTCTGTTTGTGCACCCTCATGGTGAACCAGATCAGGGAACTGCTCTTGTTAAACTAAACAAAAGGGGAAAAAAAGCAAAGAAAAAAAAACCAAAACAAACAAAAAAACCCAACACCTCAACAACAACCAAAAAAAACCCAAAGAAAGTAAAAAGAGGATAAAATATCACGCAAAGAATTTTCCAGCAGGACCAGTTTCCCAATCCTACTCAGTGCATGAATGCACAAGTGCTTGTGTTGGCACAGGGCAGAGTGTGGCAGCCAGGGCTGCTTAAGCATTCACACAGACTCCCAGCCTGCGCTCTGGGATGCTGACACTCATTCCCCAGCCCGCCATGCATTATGGAAATGCACATCACCAGACTGCAGGCAACACACAAATCACAGGCTGACTCAGAGGGCCGCACAGGTTCATACAAAAATGAGCAAGGACAGGGGCTGTAGGGAGAGTGCTCTTCTGCAGCGTTTGCTCACCATGGATAATGTTTGTTCCAGGGTCTGACAGGAGTGCTTTTGAGTCCTCCCAGTCTTCCTGGGAGTAGGAATACACAGCAGAAAAGGCTAGACAGATGTTAAAACAGGAGCAGTTCTACTTTGATCCTGGGCCACCTGAACTTTACAGGAGGCCAAGTGCAATTGCCATTTATTCCTGGACAAAGAGCACACTGAACTCCTTCACCAGAGAGGGCTGAGCAAAGCTGGAGTAGCTGGAGTCCCAGAGGGCTCTGGACTCCTCAGCAGGGGAAGCTCAAGGCCATGCACATGGCAGCAGGGACAGCACACCAGCTGTGCATGGGAATCCTCTGTGCCAGGACTGCACAGAGCACTGTGCCAGTCCTGATGCAGAAAAGCTCAGCTGCCTCTCAACTCCCTCTCAGCCAGCCCTACTAGAAGCCTGCTCAGTCCCTCAGCAATACAGAGAAGTGAGTTACAGCCTGTGCTCCTGCTTTTTCACCTGGACAATACATCAAACAAGTAAGTTACTACACACTGCTTTCACCCACATCAACCTGCTCCTTCCAGTCAAGCAATGCAGCCCAGGCCAAAGAGTGAATCTCACTGCAGATCAGCATATCCACAGATGTGGCACACAACAGGCACACAACTCAGCTCTACCAGTGACAGGTGGTCACAAGAAGGCCAAAAGTGGGGTCCCTTTTGTCTCCCACGTTCAAGGCAGCCCATGCTTTGAAGATGCAGTCTAATGAGAAAGCTCATTTCCCTGCAGCTAATCTCATGAGAAGCAGCCAGTTCAATTTTATGTTACTAACCACTTTCCTTTAAAGATCCTTCCCTGCAGCTCTTTAACATACTTGATAGTTCAGGCATTTGTTTCTTGAGCTAGCACAAGAAAGCCACAGCCAACGTATAAGCTCAAAGGGTTGTGCAAAGTAGGCACAGCTCACTGAGGCCATCCACCCTGGGAAATTAATTTTAATCTACTTAAGATGGCCTGAAAGATGAGCAATGAGGTGCCTAAGTGAAGACTAGGCAAACCTAGCTTGTCTGAAAACCCTCTGACTGAAAGTCACCAGCACTTCTTACTGCCTAGTGTAGCAAAACCAGCAAAGATTCGTTCCTACAGCAAACAGCCACTTCACCTGCTTGTTTAGAGAGGGACAGACCAAGAATGGCTTGGTTTCAGCTGAGGCTACAGGGGGGCCACCAATCCCTGAAACCTGACAAAGTAAGGCTAAAGAGGGGAGCATTTTCTGGCAGGCAGAAAATCTTTATGGAATGGAAACCTATCCAGCAGAGGACCCCAGCAGCCCGAACCACGTTACCCACGCAGCAACAGCACAGATAAATGTGACCTTCTTGCCAGCAGAAGAAATCAGAAGTGAGGGTATCTAAACACCTGCTGCCTCTTCCTCCTGCACACATGCAGCCCCTGCTGTGGAGTTCAGGTGAGAAAGAGCAACTCACCTCACACAAGGCATCAGCAGCCACAGCCACTTAAATGAGAGACTGGACTTTGCAGTGTTGCCTCCAGCACATGTAAACACACTCAGCTTCTGTCTCCATTCTTTGCCAACTATTCCCAGCCAGCAGACCTGTGGTGCAGGCAAATTCCTTTCCCTGCCCCATCTCCTGACACCCACTCACCCTGTTCAGCGATCAGCACTGAGGACTGTCATTGCAGTTAAACTTGCTACAGAACTGAAGTTTCTGACAAGGGCAACAGAGGGCTTCAGATTGCCTGACTGCTCCTGAACAGCCTGTGTGGGCTGAGAAGCCAGTCTCCTCTCTCCACACACCTCAGAAACCACCCAGCTCCCACTGAAGCAGAGCAGTTGGTGTTACAGCCCTGAGGCTGCTGAAGGGAGTCCAAGGCTGGGCTCCAGGGAAGAGCTGCAAGCAGCAAGTGCCCCCATTTGTTCATTTGGGACTGGCTTCTCCCAAAAGCCCTGAGAGCTCCAAATGGGCAGCATGGGGCTGTCAGCCGTGTGCCAGGACACCAAGAGGCTCAGCCCTGCACATTCCTCCTGGCCAGGCTGTGACTGCAGCACAGGGCACAAACCCCCAGCACAGCAGCGCCAGGACACTGCAGAGGCAGCTCAGGGGCTTTGGTCCCACAGGAGCACAACTTGCTCTTGTCATCCTCAGCTCAGAAATCAGAGGTGTGGCTACAGGAGAGCAAGATGTGGTCTGTGGCATCTCAAGTCTTCAAATTAGGGTGGTGGCACCCTGTGCATCGCTGATGCCTCGCAGCAGCACCAGAACACCTGTGCCTCTGGCGTAGGGAAGCCTGGTGACAAACGCTGTGCAATTTGGCTGGTGGAACTACTATCCATTTCAAATGAGCTCCATGCCAGCTTTTATGTGATCAGCAAACTGCCACAATCAGTGCTACAGCTGCACAAGTGCTCTGACCTGAGCAGATGTGGTCCCAGAAGTCAAAAACCACTTCATCACTATGCTACATAGTATTCTGAGGGGGGAAATAAGCTGTTCTGCTTCACCTGAGGAAGGGAAGCCAACATGCAGCCAGGAACAATTGTCAGACAAGAGAAAATACAACAGCCTTCAGTGTCCAGACAAACAGATAGGAAAAGACTCAGGTTCTCACCTCAAGAGTTTCCCTCTTCTTCACCCTGAAGTCCAGCAATTATCTAAAGTGAGATATGCCAAGGAGCCAGGAGACAAAGCTCCAAGATTTCTTGAAGGATCACAGAAACATTTTCAGTCTATTACTGATACATACATGTTTCTCATTTGAGCAAATTGCTTGCAGCGCTATACTAAATTAGTGAAATCCAAGTTTCAGATAAAAATCCCTAGTGTAGGATGTTGTTTAAACCTCAGCAGAAAGGTGAACTTGCAACCCTGGAGCACCAAAGGTACTAAATGACAAAATGGTAAACTTAAGTGGTAACTTAAGCCATTGGTAAACTTAAATGAGACTACTCAAACTTAGAAATACTTGGCCTTATAACAATGAAAAAGCTGACCAGGTGTTCCAATTAGTTGCACAGTCACAGTGGAACTGCCCAGACAAAGTTTTATAAGAGGATATATCCTACAGCAACCGGATATGCACAGGACAACAAGAGTTACCTCCTATTTGCTTACACTTCAATGACACCTGCCAGCTGCAAGACCTGCTGCTATCAAACTCTGCTTTATCTTCCCAGCTCATCTGCTCACAGTCTAACTCACAGAACTTACACCAGCTCCTTCGTATCATGACAACAGCTCAAGCCTCAACAACCCAAGACAAGGCCTTCTTGATTGCTTTTGTGACAATTCCACATTTTCTTCAGAGGGATCCACAATAAAGTCTCCAATGCTTGTGAATTAATTTTTTGCTAACAATCTGTATTTTCCATACACACATCCCAGACGTGTTCCCTTGGAATGCTGTATTCCACTATAAATCTCACACTCAACTTCCCAGCAGCAGCATCACCACCAGCCCTTCCAACCACAACCCCTGCTGAAGAGCTGATGGATCAGGGGGCTGGAAGCACCCAGAAGGAGCTGCCTGGCTGGAACAGGCACCAGCACAACCTCTCTCACATGTGCACACCAGATGGCAGGGCCAGGGACATCCCAAAACCTGATCCCTGGGTGCTGTTACTTGTCAGTCTGGTACAGAAGACCTTGACTATTTGCAAGGGAGCTACAGAAGCAAAACTTGGGCAGCAAGATGAGCCAGGAGTCAGCATCCCATAGCACCCTTCTCATTTGGTCACAGCTAAGCTCCAACCAGTTCCAAGGGACCCTGTTCTTGCACAGCAGGGCTCACAGCAGTCAGCAGCACTCTGCTAAGAATAAACTCATGAGTTTTAATCAACAGTCAGTGGCTGGACTCACACAGACCAAGCAGGCAGCTTTACATTTTGGGTTTGACACAATGCAAGGCAGTTCCTGCATCTTGGCAGGCCTTACACTAGCACACAGTGGACTCAATGATCCTTGTGGAGCTCCAACTCAGTATATTCCACAATTCTTGGTGTTCTTTTTATGTTTGTTTCTATGGCTCACCATTGCCAGCTTAGATCTGATGAAATCAAGTTTCTCCCTACATTATGAGGCATGCTATCACATTTGTTTTATCCCCAGGATCTCAGTGTTGACTAAGCCAAGGTCGTTTATAATGCAGGAGTCATCCCTCTAACAGAGGAAGTTACACTGCCGTGACTAAGCCATTCACTCAAGAACTGAAACACCTCTACCACATGCAGGAGGCACATCTCAGATCAGGAATACCCTGTTCCCCCA
Organism: Oxylabes madagascariensis; assembly: GCA_013400675.1. NCBI lineage: Eukaryota > Metazoa > Chordata > Aves > Passeriformes > Timaliidae > Oxylabes > Oxylabes madagascariensis. The sequence continues at coordinate 43,249 of VYZR01070472.1, forward strand.
TCACAAGAGTCTTCTCAAAGAGGCACTTTCACCACTACTCCCTCCTTCCTCAACAGTCTTAGCAGCTCCTGAAGAAAAGCATCATGCAAGTGTTTTGGGTGCTCCTTGGAATAAGCAGCAGTAGCTCAGATGGTCTTTGGGCACAGGCTAAACTACATTTCACAGAGTTATTCTAAGGTAGAACACAGTCCAGACTGCATGGATTCCCTTTGAGAAACACACATGCTCACAACCACTGGAGCACACAGCCAGGGATCTACCCACATGAAAAGGCACAGATCAAGCTCACGGCACTTCCTCCCAGGACACTGATGGTCTCTGTGCTCAGGTTTACAGAAGCATTGCTAATTCTGCACATATTAAAAAGTTCTAACAGCAGTTGCCCCATTCACAGTTAAATTATGCAACACCTCAGTGGATTATGAGAGCTGACTGGTGTGCTTCCATGCTGAGTCACGAGGGTGTTGAAGTGTCATTTCGGTGATGAAGCACCAAATGAAATCCTCCCATCAGAAAGTCTTAAAAAAACCTGCTGCTGCAATTGTGCTCCAGTCGCCTATTGTTCCACTCATTTAATTAATGGACATTAGGCATTTCTTGACCAAAACACCTACTGGATTAAACTAACTCTGACCCAGTCACCCAGTTACACTGTTCTGTACCACATCTGTACAGCAGAGCCCTGAATAAGGGACTGTTACAAAGGCAAGACAAATCAGAGCTTTCCTTTTGATCTCAGCTGTTATGCAAGTCTCATCTCATGCTGCCATTTTTGGGTATACAGCTTGTTCACCTGTCTTCCCCATGGCCTTCTTTCAGAGCAGCCACCAAATCAGGTGGGGAGGTTTGAGTTCAGTGGGAGATGGTACCATGTTTGTGCACTCTGGATGCTCTCCTGCCTCATGTGGGCAACGGTAAGATTTTAAGTTGTGATTTGGACATCCCTGTGTTTTACACATCTATACTGTGAAGAGACAACAGACACCACTAATGCCACCACTGATAGATTGACAGGCACCACGACAAGTCAATAAAGCAGTGCTAAACTTGCAAGGCAAGGTGAATGCCTTACCATCAAGTTACTCCTAGCACAGCATGTCCCCTAGTCCACACCAGTTTCTGTCAAGAGGTACTGTGGAATTGGAGACAGGAAAGAATTGCTCCCACAGGCTGAGTTGTGCCAGAAAAGAAGGAACTTTATTTATATCTTTGACATTTTATAGAATTCTAAAGGGATCAGTGGATTGGACGGTGAAGCTGCCACCCCTCCAACACACTGGTCAGACTAATAGTCTGTCAACTCTTTCCTCCTCCATGAAAATATGAAAACAAACCATTTGTTGATACTTAAAGTGTGGGAAACTCCTGGTACATAAAGAAAACAATTTTTATCAAAAAGCTGAACTGAGCAACAAGGTACCATCAGCATACCAAAGATGGGATGTAACAACAGATCAAACTTGTAAGACGCTGTTCAAATATCACTAAGTTGAAGATATTTATATATATGAATAAACTTGTGGGTCTACTCACTGACTATCAACTCCAGCCAGCACATTATCCCTCTAAATAAAGCAGGGCACAAAATGCTGAAGGACACTTTATGGGCCAAGTCCAAAAGCGCAGGCTGAACCACTGGCATGGACCAGCACCACCACAACAACACTGAAGGCTGTCTCAGGTGTGTAGCATTCACCTGTCAATCCTCAGCTGATGGATTACCCAGGACTTCTCACACAACTGTACTAGTTCATCTCTCTGAAGTATCCAAAACAGGTTCAGTTTCCAACAGAAGAGTTGTGATCCTCTGTTGTGAACTTTCACTCTTTTACTGGATACTGCAGTTTTCTTAACTTCATAATATTCTGGGCCTGCAGCCAGAGACCCACTGGCCACATCACACTAGTAAAATTAAATAATATTAGAGAACATCCCCAGGCACTAGAACACAACCAATACCATCATATTATTGGAATGATTTATGGCATAGTTTTGAGCCTTGCCAACCAGTATGCCTCCAAACAAGCACAAGAAGGTACTCAGCAGGCAGTCTGGTGAGGGGGCTGCATTACAGAATAGGCCAG
>VYZR01070477.1:3858-16726 GCA_013400675.1 Oxylabes madagascariensis
AATATAGTCTTTTTCTTTTGCCTATGTATTAAATTTAAATGAAATAAGAAAAAAATCAGAGCACTGTATTATTAAATAATAATGTATCCCAGTACCTTTGTCCCTTTTATGTAAGGCTGTGGTACTACAGAGTAGCCTGATTGATGCACAGGAATCTGCAAGGATCCTATCACGTCGATTTTAAGGCGTAGCACTGTAATTTCCTAAACCATTACAAGAACATTTAGAACTGTAAACTCCACTGAGGGTAACAAAAGGGTTATCTGATAAGTTCCTTCAAGTAAAAAACAACAGAGAAGGTACACACTTCCCTTTAATTGTCAAATTTGAAAGAAACGTTGTGGGATTTTTTTCTTACCAAGCAGACATTAACTTTTTTTTTTTTTTTTTTTAATCAAAGCACTGGGAAAGTGGTCCATTTAGCTTACAAAGACATTCCACTCAACCCAGAAGACAGATACTGGCTGAATGGAGAAAGTAAATGAATGCTATATATGATAGAAGTTATTTGGGTGAGGGGAGAATGCATACATACATATACAAATTTGAATTATGTCATGGCAGATTAATGAAGAATTTTCTTGTGAATTTGTATTAGGTGCCCCCAGTGACCAAAGCAGTGGCACATCCTCTCCCCTGTGTGACAGTGGTTTGCATCTCAACTACCACCCCAACAACACGGTAAGAGCTTGAATCTCCTTGATGGAATTACACAGAAGAATCATTGCAGTATAATAGCTAAGTGGAAGTCCTAATAAAGGACATTAAGAGGGAGGAGCTCTCGCTGACTCTGGAGACAGAGAGTTCTGTAGAGGGAAAAAAGAGTAGCCAGAAATTATGGCTGGGAATTAAACTGTGACAAATTATTACAGCTGATATTGTGCCTTGATACCTGAGATTACTGTTTACTTCGGCAGTAGGGATTTTCCAAAAGTTTTTCCTTCTACATTTGTTCTCTGCATAGGAATTAATATTCTTAAAATGAAAATATATCTATTTATAAAAAAGAAAGAAAAGTTTTTGATAATATTTTCCATTACCTATGTTGGATGCAGTATCTAAAGCTTTTGTCAAAAGATAATTAGGTGCATGCTTTTGCCTATTTTTAAGGTGAGAGTGTTTCACTTCTGGTAATGTGTAGTTTAAGTCTTTCCTGAAGTGGGGTGACATTATGGGACAGTGTCTCCGGGATAAAATACTACAGATTTCTGATCAGATATTTACTAAAAGATGCCTTTGAAGCGCAACAAGGGACTTTAAAAATTTTTCTTAGCCATAAAATGCAAAATTTCCTTTGTTTTTTATAGTTCTAAAGGTTTTTTTGCTCAGTATTTGGCTTTGTGATGAAAATAGAAAAAGCTGAGAATAAATAAACCACCATAGATCATAATTTTTAAAAAAATATTTAGAACCCTGAAAAGGAAGCCATTCCGAGCAGCCATTTCTAATTTCCATCTTATTTTACTGTACTTCCATATTTTTCTATTAAAGGTTTTCCATAGTAACCCACAGAGTTAAATATCAATACCACAGATATAAACATAATTACAATCTGGAAAACCCCTCGGAATTAAGCGCATTTTTAGGAAGTGGAATTTATAAATCGATAACACCAATAAAATTGATATCAAATAGCAATAAAAATATATGTAACTTGTTCAGCAACAACAAAAGCAGACTTTTCTTAGGAGTCTATATAGGTAGATATGTATGTATGTATAGTAGATCGTAGATGTATAGTAGATGTACAGTATATCCTAAGATGATTTATTCAACTAGCTGCTACAATTCTAATTTTGCTTTTATGATAAGAAAACATGCTTTCATTTGTGAATTCTTTTTTTGCAAGTGTCAAAACTGACCTAGATGAGCTGTAGTTTCCATTTGAACTGATAATAATTTACTGAACCCAAGTGTTTTTCTTTCAGTTTAAATAACATAATCTGGTATAATTCACTCTAAATTAAATTTTCTAGTGAAGACCAAGATGTGGTATTAGATGCTCCCTTATCATGGGAACAGAGTTCTTCATAAAACCAAAGGAGCACTCTGTATGAATTCCTAAGTTATGTACAACTCTTATGCCACAACTCTTCCTTTTTCTCAGAATATTTTCCAGAAGGAATTATGACAGCTGGATAAACATGTGATCGATGAGCAACTGGCTCATGGTTGGACACAAAGAGTTATAGTAAACAGAGTGAATTTAGGCTGGTGACTGGTCACTAGTGGGGTTCTGCAGGGCTGTATCCTAGGTCCAGTGGCCATCAACATTTTGATCAATGACTTGGGTTCAGGACTAAAAGGGATACTAAATAAATTTGTGGATCATACAAAAATTTGGAGGAACTTTTGACTCCTTCGAAGGAGAGAGACCTCAACAAATTTGAGGGCTGAGGAGCTGCCAACCATATGAATTTTAACAAGGGGCAGCCTCTGGATGTACAGACAGATTAGGGAATGAGAAGCTGGGAAGCAGTGTCACAGAAAGGGCCCTGGGGGTCCTGGTTGGTGCCAAGCTGACCATGAGTCAGCAGTGCCCTGGCAGCCAGGAGGGCCAATCCTGTCCTGGGGTGCATCAGGCACAGCATTGCCAGCCAGGCAAGGGAGGGGATTGACCCACTCTGCTGTGAGCTGGGACAGCCTCTCCTTGAGTGCTGGGGGCAGCGTTGGGCACAATAATATACAAATACAAAGCTGTTAGAGAGNTAGTAGATGTACAGTATATCCTAAGATGATTTATTCAACTAGCCGCTACAATTCTAATTTTGCTTTTATGATAAGAAAACATGCTTTCATTTGTGAATTCTTTTTTTGCAAGTGTCAAAACTGACCTAGATGAGCTGTAGTTTCCATTTGAACTGATAATAATTTACTGAACCCAAGTGTTTTTCTTTCAGTTTAAATAACATAATCTGGTATAATTCACTCTAAATTAAATTTTCTAGTGAAGACCAAGATGTGGTATTAGATGCTCCCTTATCATGGGAACAGAGTTCTTCATAAAACCAAAGGAGCCCTCTGTATGAATTCCTAAGTTATGTACAACTCTTATGCCACAACTCTTCCTTTTTCTCAGAATATTTTCCAGAAGGAATTATGACAGCTGGATAAACATGTGATCGATGAGCAACTGGCTCATGGTTGGACACAAAGAGTTATAGTAAACAGAGTGAATTTAGGCTGGTGACTGGTCACTAGTGGGGTTCTGCAGGGCTGTATCCTAGGTCCAGTGGCCATCAACATTTTGATCAATGACTTGGGTTCAGGACTAAAAGGGATACTAAATAAATTTGTGGATCATACAAAAATTTGGAGGAACTTTTGACTCCTTCGAAGGAGAGAGACCTCAACAAATTTGAGGGCTGAGGAGCTGCCAACCATATGAATTTTAACAAGGGGCAGCCTCTGGATGTACAGACAGATTAGGGAATGAGAAGCTGGGAAGCAGTGTCACAGAAAGGGCCCTGGGGGTCCTGGTTGGTGCCAAGCTGACCATGAGTCAGCAGTGCCCTGGCAGCCAGGAGGGCCAATCCTGTCCTGGGGTGCATCAGGCACAGCATTGCCAGCCAGGCAAGGGAGGGGATTGACCCACTCTGCTGTGAGCTGGGACAGCCTCTCCTTGAGTGCTGGGGGCAGCGTTGGGCACAATAATATACAAATACAAAGCTGTTAGAGAGCTCCACTGGAGGTCAACAAAGATGATGAACGATCTGGAGGAGAGGCTGTATGAGGAGAGGCTGAGGTCTGTTGGTCCGTTCAGTCTAGAGAAGAGGAGACTGAGGGGAGACCTCATTGCAGTCTACAACTTTCTTGTGAGGGGAAGAGACGCAGACACTGATCTCTTCTCTGTGCTGACCACTGACAGGATCCAAGGGAATGTTGTCTCTGCCAGGTCTAGGCTGGATATTAGAAAAAGGTTCTTTGTTTAGAAGATGGTTGAGCACTGGAACAGGCCCCCAGGAAAGTGGTCACAGCATCAGCCTGACAGAGAGCAAGAAGAGTTTGAAAAAACTCTCAGGAACATGGTGAGATTGCTGGGGATGTCCTGTGCAGGGTCAAGAGTTAGACTTGTTGATCCTTGTGAGTTCTGTCCAACTCAGACATTCTATGATTCTGTGACTTACAGCCATAGTTTTGTTTCTTAATTTATAGTCTTGTTAATTCACATGAAGGCTTTTGACTCAGACTGAAGGAGACAAGACTGGTTTTGATCTTTTATCAATAGTTCACAGAGTTATGCAGTCTAAAGGTAGGGTTAATATTTTTGTTGTAGCCATATCTAGGCCTACAGTTTGTATCTGAACTTTTACTGCATTTCATCTTTTCCCCAAGTTTAATCACAGGTGAAGAAAGGTTCCCAAAAGCAGAGAGAAAACATTAAGAATTTCCAATGTTCAAAACAACATCCTAGCATAGTCTTCCTAGCCAATCACTTATTTATTTTTATTGAATCTATGGAATTTTTCACCGGAGATTCAGTGTTTTAGATAAGTGAACTACCTATGAAAAGCCTGCTGCTCAGCTAACATGATATTTTTTGTGATATTTTGTTTCATATACATAGAAGATATATGAACATTTATGTAAAAGTGAAGTTCAAATTGGTAAAGCTTTATAATTCCATAGATCTTACACAAAATGCGCACTCTAGAAAAATAGGTGTACTTAATTTTTATAATATTTATATTATAGAAGATACCAGTAAGAAAAAATGTAAAATTTGAGATTAAAAAGTATGTAAATCAGCAGGTTTGATTTTACTGATGTATTGATATGCTGTCACATTTTATTTGGGAGAAGAGGCCACCCCCCACCTGGCTATGGCCTCATTTCATGTGGTTATGGAGAGCAATAAGGTCTCCCCTGACCCTTTCTTTCTCCAGGCTAAACAACCTCAGCTCCCTCAGCTGCTCCTCAAAGGACTTGTGCTCCAGACCCTTTTCCAACCATGTTTCCCTTTTCTGGACATGGCCCAGCACCTCAGTGTCTTTGTTGGAGTGAGGGGCACAAAACTGAACACGGCACTCAAGGTGCAGCCTCACCAGTGCTGAGTACGGGGTGATAATCACTGCCCTGGTCCTGCTGGCCACACCATTGCTGATACAGGCCAAGATGGTGTTGGCCTTCTTGGCCACCTGGGCACAGCTGCCTCATGTTCAGCTGCTGTTGACCAGCACCTGCAGGTCCTTTCTCATCGTGCAGGTTTCCAGCCACTCTGCCCCCAGCTGCAGTGCTGCCTGGGGGTGTTGTGACCAAAGTGCGGGACCTGGAACTTTGTCTTGTGAATCTCATACAATTGGCCTCAGTCCATTGATCAGGCCTGTCCAGCTCCCTCTGCAGAGCCCTCCTGCCCTCCAGCAGATCAGCACTCCTACCCAACTTGGTGTCAGTTGTGAATTCCGGGTGCGCTTCATCCCCTCTTCCAGATCATTGATATTAAATTAAAATATTCATCCTAAGCATGTAGTTTTGACAATTTTGACAATTTTTCTTCACATGTTAAATTCCATTCCCAATTACTAGGCTTTGAGGTGATATCATTAGAGAAAGTATGTATGTAAATGTGTGCAGAGTCACAGGAAACAACTGAATTATGGTTGTATTGTGAATAATTTAGAGATTCTATTCAGAATCTTTCCAGTACTCACTGAAACTAATGACAAGTGATTTGGGGAAAATGGAACACTACCAATGTAAAATCTTTGAAGTCTATCTCATTCTTTCCAAATCTGCTGAGTACTTACAATGAAGTTATAAACTGAGAAGGACCTTTTAATGTTTTTCAGGATACATTATCTTGTTCCTCATGGCCAGCATCCCCAGGACTTAGGTGGGAGAAAAGGTGGTGTGATCTTCGATTAATTCCACTTCTTCATTCGCGATTTTCCCAGTACCTTCCAGGATCAGATTTGTGCAGGTAAAGAAGTTCCAAATGTTGAAACTTGACTTCTTGGTTGACAGATGCATGCCCTAGGGAGTTGCCTTGTTGGAGAAATTGCGTTATTAATTCCACAGCAGCTGACAGAGACATGAAATATAGGAGCTTTCATAAAGGTCTTTCTAGGTCCACCTTGGCTCATATTCTCCTCTGACATCAACTGCAACCAGATATGTGGGGAGATGGTGGGTGATCTTTCTACTTGCATTTAGCGCTCAGCACCTCTTGCAGTTTGAGATGAAACATACATCATCATATGTAATAACTGCTAATGCTCCTGTCCTCAAAATCTTCTAAGTTGCTTGTTTTTATGTCTTTGAGTTTTGCAATGCATTATGGCATTGAGCTCTGCAATGTGATCATATTTTAAAAATGTATTTCCTTCTGTTTGTCTTAAATACATCATCTGATACCTACCTACATTGGGTGAAATAATCTTGTTTGAGAGCAGCAAGGGCTGGCTGCCCCATGGGGAAGATAAGCCAAGAGAGAGAGTGGCAGTGAGGCTGGACAAGGCGTTGTCCATGCAAAGATCCTATCCCACTGCTCCCCATGAAGGAACAGAGAAGGCTTAGGGACGGTCTTCAGAGGTGTCCGTCTTGGTCAGGTGGGGCTCAGTTTCGGCTGGGAAGTCAGCCTAGAGGNTGATATTTTTTGTGATATTTTGTTTCATATACATAGAAGATATATGAACATTTATGTAAAAGTGAAGTTCAAATTGGTAAAGCTTTATAATTCCATAGATCTTACACAAAATGCGCACTCTAGAAAAATAGGTGTACTTAATTTTTATAATATTTATATTATAGAAGATACCAGTAAGAAAAAATGTAAAATTTGAGATTAAAAAGTATGTAAATCAGCAGGTTTGATTTTACTGATGCATTGATATGCTGTCACATTTTATTTGGGAGAAGAGGCCACCCCCCACCTGGCTATGGCCTCATTTCATGTGGTTATGGAGAGCAATAAGGTCTCCCCTGACCCTTTCTTTCTCCAGGCTAAACAACCTCAGCTCCCTCAGCTGCTCCTCAAAGGACTTGTGCTCCAGACCCTTTTCCAACCATGTTTCCCTTTTCTGGACATGGCCCAGCACCTCAGTGTCTTTGTTGGAGTGAGGGGCACAAAACTGAACACGGCACTCAAGGTGCAGCCTCACCAGTGCTGAGTACAGGGTGATAATCACTGCCCTGGTCCTGCTGGCCACACCATTGCTGATACAGGCCAAGATGCTGTTGGCCTTCTTGGCCACCTGGGCACAGCTGCCTCATGTTCAGCTGCTGTTGACCAGCACCTGCAGGTCCTTTCTCATCGTGCAGGTTTCCAGCCACTCTGCCCCCAGCTGCAGTGCTGCCTGGGGGTGTTGTGACCAAAGTGCGGGACCTGGAACTTTGTCTTGTGAATCTCATACAATTGGCCTCAGTCCATTGATCAGGCCTGTCCAGCTCCCTCTGCAGAGCCCTCCTGCCCTCCAGCAGATCAGCACTCCTACCCAACTTGGTGTCAGTTGTGAATTCCGGGTGCGCTTCATCCCCTCTTCCAGATCATTGATATTAAATTAAAATATTCATCCTAAGCATGTAGTTTTNCAGCTGCAGTGCTGCCTGGGGGTGTTGTGACCAAAGTGCGGGACCTGGAACTTTGTCTTGTGAATCTCATACGATTGGCCTCAGTCCATTGATCAGGCCTGTCCAGCTCCCTCTGCAGAGCCCTCCTGCCCTCCAGCAGATCAGCACTCCTACCCAACTTGGTGTCAGTTGTGAATTCCGGGTGCGCTTCATCCCCTCTTCCAGATCATTGATATTAAATTAAAATATTCATCCTAAGCATGTAGTTTTGACAATTTTGACAATTTTTCTTCACATGTTAAATTCCATTCCCAATTACTAGGCTTTGAGGTGATATCATTAGAGAAAGTATGTATGTAAATGTGTGCAGAGTCACAGGAAACAACTGAATTATGGTTGTATTGTGAATAATTTAGAGATTCTATTCAGAATCTTTCCAGTACTCACTGAAACTAATGACAAGTGATTTGGGGAAAATGGAACACTACCAATGTAAAATCTTTGAAGTCTATCTCATTCTTTCCAAATCTGCTGAGTACTTACAATGAAGTTATAAACTGAGAAGGACCTTTTAATGTTTTTCAGGATACATTATCTTGTTCCTCATGGCCAGCATCCCCAGGACTTAGGTGGGAGAAAAGGTGGTGTGATCTTCGATTAATTCCACTTCTTCATTCGCGATTTTCCCAGTACCTTCCAGGATCAGATTTGTGCAGGTAAAGAAGTTCCAAATGTTGAAACTTGACTTCTTGGTTGACAGATGCATGCCCTAGGGAGTTACCTTGTTGGAGAAACTGCGTTATTAATTCCACAGCAGCTGACAGAGACATGAAATATAGGAGCTTTCATAAAGGTCTTTCTAGGTCCACCTTGGCTCATATTCTCCTCTGACATCAACTGCAACCAGATATGTGGGGAGATGGTGGGTGATCTTTCTACTTGCATTTAGCGCTCAGCACCTCTTGCAGTTTGAGATGAAACATACATCATCATATGTAATAACTGCTAATGCTCCTGTCCTCAAAATCTTCTAAGTTGCTTGTTTTTATGTCTTTGAGTTTTGCAATGCATTATGGCATTGAGCTCTGCAATGTGATCATATTTTAAAAATGTATTTCCTTCTGTTTGTCTTAAATACATCATCTGATACCTACCTACATTGGGTGAAATAATCTTGTTTGAGAGCAGCAAGGGCTGGCTGCCCCATGGGGAAGATAAGCCAAGAGAGAGAGTGGCAGTGAGGCTGGACAAGGCGTTGTCCATGCAAAGATCCTATCCCACTGCTCCCCATGAAGGAACAGAGAAGGCTTAGGGACGGTCTTCAGAGGTGTCCGTCTTGGTCAGGTGGGGCTCAGTTTCGGCTGGGAAGTCAGCCTAGAGGTCCAAATCAGTGGGATACATGTCCAGGCACAGGAGTATCTGCAACCATACTCAGTTGAGGACCATGAGGAACAGCCTGATCTGATAAGCGTCTCCCAGTTCTTGTACTTCTCTGCTTTATGTTTATAGCTAAAGTAGGGACTTGGTTTTTTGTTTCCATATAGCTAACGTTATTTTTTCCCATGTTTTACTTGGCATGTGTTAACAATTAATTTCATTGCCAATTTGTCACAATCACTGGGATAGCTGTCCAAAGCTCATAGTAATTTAAAAGTTATATAGTTTATTGCATCATTGCATGTGTTGACCATGGCTGGATGCCAAGTGTCAACCAAGCTTCTCTATCACTCCCCTCCCTCAAAAGGATGGAGGGGAAGAAAATAAGTTGGAAATAATGTGATGAGTCAAGATAAAGGCAGTTTAATAAAGCAAAAAGCCATACATGGAAGCAAAAACCCCAAAATATTTGTTTTCTAATGCCCATCAGCAGGTGACATTCAGTCAATTCCTGGGAAATAGAGCTTTGGTACATGTCATAGGTGCTCTGGAAGGTGTCATAATTAATTGATGCCCTCTCTCCCTTCCTTTCTCCTAGCGTTCATTGCTGAGCAGATGTCATGCGGTATAGAATATCCCTTTGATCAGTTTGGGTCAACTGTCCTGGCTATTTTCCCTCCCAAGATTTTGTTTCCCCAGCCTGTTGTTGGTGAGGAGGGAAAGTTGGAGTGACAGCTCTGATGCTGTGACAACATACCTAGCAGAAGCCAAAACACTGTTGTGTAATCAGTATCTTTCTAGCTACCAATATAAAGCAAAACACTATGAGGGCTGCAGTGGGCAAAATAAAATTCATCTCAGAAAGACCCAATACAGACCTAGAACTTGACATTATTTAATTTCATATTATCCTAAACGACCCAAAGAAATAAGGAGGGAAGACAAAAATATTCTGTAATGATTACTGTTTGTAAAGCAATGAAATAGAAATGAAAATAGCTACAAAGTCCAACCAGATCATCCATGATAAAAGTTTTAAACATCTAGCTGTTGTATGGATTCATTTATCATCTTTATATATTAGAATGAAGTTCTCATACTGCAATATTTCTGTGAGCTCTAGTATGTAAAGACATTGTCGGTAGGAAAGCTGTGTACAGGTACAGAGCAGGTTACTCTGTAATTTCTTCTTCTATTCAATTTCGTAGAAGTGGATTTATGAAACCCCAGAACCTGGGGGAAGAGAAGTCTTCTTCAATCTGTTTGGAATTTTTATGGATTTAATTTTATTTTTTCTTATTGGTACGCAGTAAACATTTGAAAGTTGCACAAAATCTGTCCACTGCCGCAGTTGGTTCTTAGGGCTGTTGTTTCTTAGAATTACACTGCCTAGGTCTGCCAGCCATTTCTCCTATTCACGGAGCTGAAATTAATGCAGGTTAGGCAGTAGTTGTTGTAGATCACTGTGGGGCTAAAGCCAGCCTGCAGCTTTTGACCGATAATAGCAGGATCATATTTACTTGGCTGCATGAACCTTGGACTGCTGAGGAGCAATGGCTAGCCCAGGGAGGCAAGGTGCAAACCAAAGGCTACAAAGGCTTCTTGGCTGAACTGAACTGGAGCAGGATAAAGTCACCAGAGAGGCAAGAGGTGTTTTACTAAATTCTGTGAAAGCCTTCAGCTTCATATTTAACAATGAAGCATAAAGCACCCAAAATCATAACAGTCAAGTCTGAGATCTATTCTACTGTGTACTTCAGATAAGGTATTGAAATGAATAGAACTACTCACATGGAAAATTAGCACATAAGCAGCTGCTCATAGATCTAGGGTTTTAAAATTCAATCTTCTGCATCAATAAAAAACAAGCTTAAAGTTCATATTAATGAACTTGTACGTAACAAAGGAAGTGTCTTAGGTAGTAATGATATTCTGGAAATTTGAATTTCTAGAAAATAAAATATATTCATATGAAACAAAATACCTGGACTCGTACTCAAACTATGAAAGAATACTCTGATAATTTTTTCCTTGTGTCATTCTATTCTGTCTAACATGGAGTAGTAAGTCTTAAAAAACCCCAGTAATGCAGGATGCATATGACAGAGGAAGCAAGTTTTTCTTAAAGCATAGAACCAACATTTTATGTTGCTAGCAAGACAGTTTATAAGACTATTTTAAATTACTGAAAACATTTTAAAATGTTACTTGCTCTCAGAATTTGTTATGAGAGAAAGGTAGGAACTTTTTTAAGAGCCTGCTAGAAACATCAACAAAAAAGAAAGGATATTAAAAATATAAGGAAGCAACATGAAATGAAAGCTAATTCATTATATTTTCCATAGTTAGTATTTACAAGGCTGTTTTTACTTCGTAAAGCAAATAACTTTTATATTTCAGGGTTTGATATGGAAATAGATTGTTCTTACATACAATATTAAACCTCATCGTAATTTTCTAGCTTTTCCAGTGGAATGGTTGAGACACATAAATTCTGGAGGGTATTCATACAGAATTCTAGAAGGCATTCAGGTTAATCTTGCAAAGCTTCTTGATTTCAAATATAGCTTTTATATTCCAGAAGGCCCAGAACCTGAAATGTGTAGTTGAATAAGTGTTTATCCATTCTCAATTTTTTTTTGTGTATTGTAAAGTGATTAATCTACTATTTGTTCCCTTCAGTACAAAACATCTATTTAATACATTATGTTTTCAGGTTTTCATGGTATTATGGAATTGGGTTGGTAGACTTATTCAAGAAAATGCTGTTGCAATTATCTAAGGCTATCTACACATTCACAAGTAATTTATTAGGTAACCAGGTATCATACTATTGATATTTGGGTAATTTTATATTGATACTTGGGAAATAACTTTATGGATGAATTATTTTGTACTTGCACAGATTAAATTCCAAGGGACAGTAGGAACAATCTGATGCCCCAAATGCGCCAGATTCACTGTATTTGTAATGTAAGGGAAATTTCTGCATGAGGATTGAATCTGGAACATATTGGGGGTTTTGTACTTGTGTTAATGTGACACAGTAATAGATCTCTTGCATCACTGCTTTGATTTATAATAGACTGTGTAGAAACAAGACAAGTCCTGAGATTAGAGCTGTTTTTATTAAAAGAGATAATCAATAATTTTGAGCCCACGCTATGGTCTTAATGTAAGGATTTAGAAACTTATTCTGGAAAAATTTGCTATTTATATTTATATACATCTAAAATAAAGGATAGAATAAATAAATGCTAGGAACATTACCTGAAGATTATTTTAATAAATATTCATTAAAACTTTACCAGAATTATTGTAAAAACGAGCCTCTGAAAGAAGTCTGTCTAGGTTGGCATTTTTGTGAATTTAAAGAAAAATCACTATCCCTGGGAAAGACAACTAAACTGCTGGATTTAAATAAACCACAGAACCCTGCAAGATAGTGTTAATATGAGTCTCAATATCCTGCAAAAGCTGGTTATCATGCTAGAACACTCAAAGCAAAGTCATGGCTCTCATTGATTTTTATTTCTTCTCCTGACTGAAGAAAGTCTGTTCTTAACAGGGATGGAGTGAAGGTAGATATTAGCCTGACATTCTACACAACTAGAATAAAATTTTACGAGGTAACAGGCCCCAAACAAACAGCTTTTCAAAACTGTTATCTGTCTTCTGATGCCAGAAACTGTCANATAAAACAAAGGTGTTGAGAAAAAGATACTGGTATTCAATGAATTACCCAAATTATTGCCTATGATTTGCAATGCACTTTTCTTCTCTGTAGCCTGCTATATTAAAGTATTAAGTCTTAGATCAGCTCTTTCATTTGTTCGGCTTTTGAGGTTGTACAGCCTGATGGTCAAGGTTCTGTGGAGCTGCTCTATGGAATTTTTTTATGGCCTTATGGAAGCTTAATATTGTCTGAGTTGACCTTTTAGAATGATTGTTTTAATATGTCAGGTATTTATAAAACAGGAAA
>VYZR01070485.1:0-11522 GCA_013400675.1 Oxylabes madagascariensis
AAGCTGTGCTGGCTGTGACTGATCATGAAACGACTGAGATCCAAATTTACTTATGATTATCCCAAACGCATGCAACAAGACACAAATTGTGCAATAGTTGGCTCTACGTCCATAGCTGTGAAGGCAGGAATTTCTTCAACTATATTTCTACAGTCAGAGCTTATCTGTTAGGTTATGGAGATCCAAAATGTTGCGATAGCTCTGCAGTTTCATTTCTGGAGTTACTATCTGGAAAAGCAATAATGAGAAGAGTCAAAATCATGAATGAGGAGTTAACCACCAGTTGGGGAGATTTCAATTTCCTTCCAATCCCTTTGTTTGCTGAGACATGTCTGATTATCCCCATTGAATTATCCTTTTCAATCACAATTCCCAGCAACGTAATTACAAGCACTGCTTCTACAATACCCATAACTGAAATAGTTTTGCAATATGGGGAAAGCCAACAAGATGCATTTGGTTGGCATACCCTCAATTTTACTCAACACTCCTTGAAGTGGCAAAACTCTATCCTGAAATATTTAAAGAATCTCCATGTAGAAATAGATTTTTAAACAAGATGTATTGTGATAGTCCACATTTCAACAATTTCACTAAGTTTAAATAGAGTTATGAATGAAATCCCTGATCCTCTGCTCAAAACACACTACAAGCATCCTAATTCTGAAATTTCATCCTAGTAATCTAAACAAGACCCAACTCTTTCATCTGTTTACTCCTTTACAAAACCTTTATTAAAAAACCCTAAAACATCATACGAGAAAAAACTGCCAACAACAATAACCTCAACTTCTGTTGCAGCTCAGCGCTAATAACACTTAGCTTAAAAGCTAAATTTCGTGGGTATTGCTATTTGTTTAGGAAAAAAACTGTAGCTATATTGCATGAATTGTCAAAAATGAAATCTATCAGTACCGTAAACTAACAGTAATGAATAAAATGCAAAAGACCGGAAAGCTGGACGTCAGCAGAGAGACGTGACACAAACCATGCATATGCGAATGGTTATTTGTAACGGGAACGAACTACATTATTTATGTAAAACAGATTATTTACTATGCCTAAATATGTTGTTATGTGCCAGGATGTTGCATGGTTTTTTTCTCCTGGTGCTCTATTGCTTAGTCTTGTGAAGTTTTCATTTATTTTCGGGAAACATTTAACATGTTCCTGACATGTCGCACAAAATTCTTCCTGAGAGGAAGGTAATTACATCTGCCAGCTCCTTGTGTGGTGAGAAACGTGTGCCGAAGCTAAAGGCCCCAAAGAGCACTCCTTAAAGAAGCCTTGCTGCAGGACGGAGGCCCGGCCGCCCTGCTCCCGGTCCCGCTGCGGCGCGGCCCCGCAGCGCCAGCGGCGCGCACGGGCGGGCTCAGGAGCACCGGCCGGAGCGCCTCTCCGCCGCCCTTGCGCACCTCAGATAGCAACCCCGAGGAAGGAGCCGGGGAAACGGATGTGCGAACGCTTCAACCATCAGGAACGATTCCAGGCCACGTGCAGCGCCCGAGGCCATCCTCTGGCTCCTTTCAGAGCAAACGCTGGAACTTATCGCAGAGCCCATCCCTCTGCCAGAGCTGCCCCAGCGCAGAGCGGAGCGGGATCGCCGTGCCCTCGGCCCCACAGCAGCCACAGGAGCTGCTCCCCCTCGCTTTGAGTCTGTAAAGCACCACGGGGAGCTTTCAGCAGCTTCGCCGTACATCAGTCCGTGGAAGCTTGAACCCAGGGAGTGGGAACGCTCTCCTCTCCCAGAGGAGGAACCCCCTCAGGCATCGGCTCATTCCTGTTACTCATTATAGCTGACATACAGTACATCTCACCATACCGCAGTGCCGCACAGCGCTGTCTTGTAGTGGAGGTATCGGACAGAGCTGAAGAAATCATGCCCCTTTTTTGCATCAGGAAGAGGCCAGCTGTGTCACTGAGGATGACACTACAGACGTCAGGAGCTGTGGTTCAGAAAGTCCGTCCCTGTGGCTTCTGAATCATCTGCTTTGTGGCAGCACTTGGTGCCAACCAGGCCCTGTGGCAATGCCAGCACTCCCTTGCCCTGGACGTTTGTGTTTGAGGTGTACATCATCACCGAGCTCCAGAGCAAGAGACATCATGGGCCAACGGTCCCCTGTGGTGATCACTTACACTTACCTAATATCCACTCCATTTGTAAATAGCCACCTCATTAAATATGCTCCATTTTTGCACCAAAAAAACCCCATTCTAGGCTCTCATTCCTAAATCACTTTGTGGTCAAGACAAAAAATCTGAGCAGCTATCCCACAATTTGGACATGCCAGGAGCCACTCCTGACTTTTTAGAGCATTCACAGATAAAAAGAAATATTTTCTATTTCATGTAGATAACTTATTATTTACTAAAAGCATTTCAGGTTACTGAAGGGAAGAAAATGAAGGTAATGAAAATTCTTGCTAATATTTCCTTTGCAAGGCTGCAGAGTAACCTTGGCTTGCAGTAGTGTGAGGATGCTTTTCATGTGACCTTGTTCTTTCAGATAAACTCTTGGTGAGAATGACAGGCTGCAAATGCTGAAGCAAGAAACGAAAGTGAAAAATACAATAGGAAAGAGCAGAAAGTAGACTAAATATGTGCCCGAGCTGGTCCACAGGACTTCACCTTAAAAAAGCTTTTTCACTAGCACTTTATCAGGAAAATAAATATTGTCTGAGGCTATCTGAGGAAATTATATTCCATGGCTTTTTCAGTCCAGGTCAAAGCCTAAAATTGTCTATACTTTGTAGTGTGATGCTGTCTTAAGACTGAAAGGAAGGCAATCACATGCAATACTGCGAAAAGGAACATCCTAGGCAAAAGAAGATTTTGGGGAAAACACATTTGGTAAAGCTGAACCTTGGTGCAGGGGAGGGGGTTGAGGATACAAAAAATACACATATCAGTAGGGAACTAAGAGCAAACTTCAGAAGTATCAAGGGACTGTGGGATTACAGATTCCTACAGGTCAGGGGGAGCTATTCAGGGAAAGGCCTTTACTGAACAAATTAGAAGTGTTACAAACTTTTTTCAAATTAAAAAAAAAAGTAATCTATTTCAAAATCTTTAACAATGAGTATCTCTTCTGGCAAGTGGCCACAGAAAATCTATTTCAAAATAAAAAGTTACAGAAAACCTGTGACTTCACTTTGGAATTATGAAATATCATGACCCCATCATGTACTTTGAAACATTTAATCTTCACTCTAAGAAGAGTTACTCCAGGCTACATCAAGATTACTAGTGCTTAAGAGACCAACTTGAAGGGAGAAGTGGCAGAACAGGCAGAGTGACTTTGTCCCCTGGCAAAGAAGCGTCCTGCGTCAATGGCAAGCAAAGGATTTCAAACAGTGTCACCTAGTATCTGCAACTAGTAATTCTTCCTTTTCTGATATCATCTGACTTACTTTTCTCCTTGTGGTATCTCAAAAAATTACTACATTTCTTACTATGCTAGCCTTGGTTTTGATGGTACTGCTTTTAAAAGAATTTCCTCAAAACGTGATGAGAAAGGACTCAGGCTCAGAAAAGAGCAAATTATACAGATTTTAGGAGGGATGGTAGAAGCCATTTCCCACTTTGTCTGTCTTTCCTTTGGCATATAAGACAGTGCCAGTTTAGTAATGAATTCAATAGAAATGTTGCCATTGAGTTCACCCTCTTACAGTAATTTTACGTTGTCTTTGAGAAAGTTTAAGTGTCTCTGTGACACTGATCTTACTCTTCTGAGAAGCAGATATTTTCATTACCCCTTTGACCAACTCCCTGAAATGATTTACAAAAATTTCCTCTATAGGGACACAATAGGGAAGATATGAAACACAGAACAAAAAGTAATGGAATTCTAGAAATGTTAAAGGAGCCTTCCAAACATTTTTTACATCATCATCATAAGCCAGGAAAGTCAGCTTTGTTCTTCTGACTGTTTTCAGGCTTTTTATTCTGTAGATGTTCTCTGTAGACCCAAGAGCACTGGGAGCTCTGGACAAACCATATGTCCAACGCATCAATGCTCCTTTCAAACACTCCATTTCCAGGGGTTATCAGCTCATGAAATGTGCTGTCTAAATGGTTTTGTAACCCCATCACCTACCATAAAAAATTGACAGCTGTCAACTTAACCATTCAGATGGCAAAGTATGACAGTGGTCATGCAGCTGCATGACTCTCTTTGCTCTTTTATCAGGCAAGTGAAGTTCTATCAAAATCAATGGAGTTACAACAGTTTAAAACATGTGCAATGGCTTTCCGTGGGCAAGAGGATAGAGCTGACCAAAAAGACCAGTCAGGGAATAAATAATAATAATAATAATAATAACAATTTGTCTCAAATATTATCTGGAGTTGAAAGCAGGTGTGGGGACACAGGTCCTCATGAATTCAAATTGACTTTAGCTACTAGCTTTGTTTGTTAATAAAAAATGATGACCACATCAGTGTCTTAAAACTTCCTCCTTTTAAAATCTGTTTTCAAGAGTGTGCACTGCTTTGGAGGTGTGAGAGGTGAAATTTATTTTGAGATGAGGTATAACATTTTTCATGCTCAACACAAAACCACAGTGGTTTTTATTAATTTGTTATTGATACTCTCCCACGAGTCAGACATTGCAGCTTCCTCCATCATACTGACACAAGTGTTCAGGCAGGCAGAGAGTCACTCAGATCACAGACTGGATCCTAATGAAAACTATTAAATTCCTTTGGTGTCTTATTTTCCAGCTAGCTCCCCTCTCCCATCTGACATAACAGCTCAAACACCAGTGCTGACACGCATGGGAAGTGGTGAGAAAAAGTGACTTGTGGCAGAAGTCAGCATACAGACAACCAGCAGTGATACTCTTTTTCAGTAGCATCTTTCCCACATTTGCACCCATTTGGTAGCATGTACCCACTTCCCAGGAGTTAGCAGGGCTCATTGAAAGAGCTTTAAACTAAATTTGAGTAATAAATAAGCCCAGGGCAGCACACTAATGTTTCTGTATCAGCTTACAACAGTTGTAGAACTACATGCTAAATGTTATGCAGAAAGCAGCAGATTTCACTAAATAATTGTGTGGTACCCAGGTTAAATGGGAGACTTAACATGCAGTTGGTAACAGCATAGGAGTCTCCATGGAGTGTCTTCTATGTGACTTTAAAAAAAAGATAGTAGAACGTCAAATTTTAGAAAGTGGTAATTTTGCAAAATATATAAAATATGCAACTTCCCACAAGAAAAAATGCATAGACTATTGCAAACAGATAATGAAAATAGTGTGAAATGAAACACAAAAGTTTAATTTATCCTTCCTTAAAAATGCCTGTAAGTCTGACCAAGGCCTTTGCTCTCTGTTCATGTTTGCCAATTGTTCCCATATTCATAAGGAATAAAGACAATACCCCTTGCCGCCTTCACGTAGGCATGTTTTAAAAGTCTAGGCCCCTTCAAAGTACTGACAAGTCCAGACAAGGAGTCTCAGAAAAAAAGTAGACCATAGAGATCTCAATATTTGAGCATTTGTGAGTAACAATGAAAATCTAAGTAAGAGCAGCAGGGAGTGATGGTTGATGATGCTGAGCTAAAGTACAAAGGGAGATTCCCAACAAGTTCCCTCTCCACACCAAAACTGCCATTGTCACACATAGCTGCAGCCATAGAGAAGGGCTGGGTGTAGCATAGGGAAGGGCTGGGGGGAAGGAGATGGTTTCTTATCAGAGCAGTTCAGCTTGACTGCTTCTGGTTTTTATTTTTAACTTCTGGTCTTGCACGTAATTGTAACATCAGCAGCAGAAACTGAGTACAGTCTGCACTTTCGGTGAGCGATACCAGGGGACTTCACAGCGAGGAGCGCCTGACCAGAGCGGGCAGAGCTGTGGTGTTCCCCTGCCAAGGAAGGGGTACGTGAGAGCTGGTGTGTCGCATGAGACACTCTTGCACCAGTACCAAAGAAACTCCAGGGAGCAGAGCTTTTTCCCCTCAGGAAGCAGGTGTGACTCCCAGGTAGCCAGGACCCTTTGCCAGGGAGGACCTGCCACCCAATCCTCCTCGGTTTCACCACAGGAACCAGCTCTTCCTTCCAAAAAGCAGCCCATGGAGGAAGTGAGGCCTTCAGCTCCGCCCAGGCTCACTCAGCAGCTCTGAGGTCAGAGTGTCCCTGGAAATCACTTTCTATTTCTCCCCAAGGTCTGAATTTTTTGTACTACATATTTGAACAAACTTCCCTTGGAATCCAGGTCAACCCACTGAGACGGCACACAGGGTCCTGATCTTCTCTTTCTGACAAAAAAAATGGTTCACTTTAAGAGGAGGGATAAAAAACATCTTGGCCAGTATTCTTCTTGGGAGTTGGGAGACTTCCTGTAAAGGAATAAATCTGGGTTCATAATTCGTTTAAATAAGGAAGGGATATGATTCAACATCTCCCACATCCTGCTTGAGCAATCTAAACAAAAAAGCATCAGACCATTAACTGGCCATCGGAAGGAAAAAATTTGTTGGATCTAGACCACTCAGATCCTATGGTGATGGGACCAAAGTCTTTATAGCTAATCTAGCCCCCAGGACAATTTTGCTTCAAGAACAGCAGTGTGGGAAGAGTGAATATTACAGATCAAGCATAACCTATTAATCCTATTATAGTGAGCTAGCATGCAATTAGAAAGGGCTCCTGCTATGGTAAGTAGGTTCCCTTTCACAAATTAGAATAATAAAGATATTAGAATATTATTATTAGAATAATAAAGAAATTTGCTAGAACTCACCCAGGAAGGAAGAAGGACTCAAATACCCCAATGTGTAAGGCACTTTCTGAGTAGTGATACTCAGTTTTCTCAACAAAATGGGATGACCAAAGTGGCAAACTCCACAGCAGCTTCACTGCGTCACTACAGGATTCCTTGAGTTAGAAAAACTTTATGAAAGCACACATTTATTGAAGGTGCACTTTGCATTTTGGTTTTCCAGTTATCCACCTGCTAAGAGAAACTTCCAACACATATGAAGTGCTATTGAAAAGTTATTTCCCAAAAGGAATGTACTGAAGCCTTGCATCTCATTCTGACAATGGAGTTACAACACTTTTACCACTGATATCACCCAACTTCTGTTCTCACTACAGAAAGAAACTGCTGCTTTCCAGGAAAAAACATAAAAATTTTGTTAAGTGACTTGGCTTATGTGTAGGTAATTTACCAAATTACCACAGAAAGGCAACCACCAGGAAAAGCAGAACAAGCATGCCGGAGAACGCATGGCTAAATGTCAAACCAAGCAAGACAATAGTCTGATAATGAGATTATGGGCACAAAAACACTGGGCATGGACAAGGGTAAACATAGTTAGATTTACAGATGTCTCAAGGAACGACACATGAGCTTGTATTTAAAGGGGAATAGATCCTCTTTAGTGAGGTGAGATAGAATTGGTATGCATTCATGGGTGGGATTATAAATATTGACACCCTTCAGTTTCCTTTGGCATTGAGCAAGTTCCTTGGAGGGAAAACCCCGCTTTTGAATGCTTTGTAAAACACAATCTACATCTAATGTACCATGTTAAAAATGGCAAACAATAAAGATAAATACTTACATCATTCAGTACCTCTCATACACTCAGGCTCCTCACTATATTCTCTTTTCAGCTCTGTCATCTTCTCTGGTGACTGAAATACCTCATTGTTCTTCATCATATAACTCCTTTGAATTTTCATCTTTCATGCTTAGAAAGCAAGCTTAATGGGAACTGAGAAGTTCCTTAAACACAAGTGGAACTTAACAGTCAATTAATTTTTAAAAACAGACAGAGATTTATATTTTTTTTTAGCAGTACAGCCCTACAATAATTCAAAACACAATGCTGACAAAATGGGTTCACTGTCAAAACAGTGTGTCGTCCTCGTGGGTGATGCCCACAAAACAAGCCAGATAACAGCATGCTGCTTGTGAAAGACCCAAGGTCACCAGTATTTCTAACTTGGCCAGGTCTCTGCTCTGGTGTCTCATGCAGCCCTAAAAGGGGCACCACCCATCCCACCAGGCACACTATACTGTGATGGAGACAAAGCAATAGCTGTCTTGCTTCCATGAGAAAAGTTTGTCAAATTGCTTCCTGATGCCACTTATCAGTGCAGCCACAGCAGCACTCCTAGTGCAAATCTAGCCTGGTGCCACACTGTCAGGTGCCACAACATTCCCATCCCAGCATTAAAATGCCTGCAATCATTTTGACTTGAAGGACATGTGTCTATTTAGCATTAGATGTGTCTTGTAGCATTCAGATATTCCCCAAGAACCATTACATTTAGGACCATTTTAACCTCGGACTGCATGGCTAGAAGTTATCTGCTGGAAGTTGACTAGAGAAGACAATAACATTATTTATCTTCTTAAAATTAAGCAGATAAAGCTGAAAACCAGGACCTTATTTAAAGGTAAGTAAAATTTTTTCCTCTAAACCTCTGATTTAGCTAAAGGCAAGGAAATTCATTGTATTTGCATGTGATGCATTCAAGAAAAAAAAAATAAAGTCTTACTACACATCTTAGTCTTGTTTAAAAATGATGCAAGTCTTCCTTTAGAAAAGAAAAATGAGCAATCCCCAAAGCTTTTCACCAAAAAATCTCCGAACAACTTTGCAGTTATCTGGCAAACAACCAACAGAGAAGCAAGAACGTGCCAAGCCATAAACACGATGGGCCTTAAGTCAAGTGCACCAGCGCTCCTTGGTGACATGCAGCTTGTCAAAGCAATGTTTGCTTATGAGAAACATGAACACAGGGTATTACTGACCTGTTCAACCTGTTCACTTCAAATACAGCACAGGGCAGCTTGGTTTAACATTACAAAGAACTCTGATACTCTTTACAAGATCTGTAGGAATTCAAGTTCCCTTGTTAAAAGCTTTGAGGAATTCAACCAAAAATATATCAGGGGAACCAGACATTAGCTTTCTTCCTCCTTCAGAATATTTGGAAGTTATTTGCTTAGTGATTGCCATGATACCACTTCTGACAACTGGCATTTTCTTCCACACACAATCTAACACTTCTATAGAAGAACACCACATTTTCAGTTGTATTTCTTCTCTTACTACCAACAGTACTATTTTAAGCCATAATCCCCAAATAAACATTACTGGTTTTCTTTCTACTGTAAAAAAGTGGAGATTATTAGAAAGAAAAAGACAGTCAAACAAAACACACAGATTGGAGTGGAACTTACTTCAACCCTTGTAATTCTACTTCATTGAAAGACCTTAGTTTTCCATCTAGGAATGCCATTTATGTTGACTCACAACACTCAGCAGGCAAGGTCTCCTGCTGCTGCCAATGGTACGGGGTGCCAGCACACAGTGGGGGCTCCTTGTAGACCTGATGGCTGACAGAAGAGGGGAGACAAGCTTTGACCATGACAGCTCTGCAGTTTGTTGAATTCTTCAGTGGCAATAGCATTTCCATGTTGGTGCCACTCACCTCTCCTGAAAACAGGCTCCTTTCTGCAAATCTCCCAGGTTATCGAGAGCAGAAGTGGCATAGGCTTGCTCCCAGGCAGAGCAATTCTAGAGGAAAGAGAACCTTTTCCAGAATGGGTTAGTGAATTGCACATTGATCCTAGAAGACACACATGGGATGATCCTAGATTGGCTATAAACTGACCCTTGACTGGAACCAGGAACAATTTTCATGTGTGACAATCGGAGAGATTTTTTACAATGCTCAGAAATGGTCCCTCTAGTCCTACAGAAATGTGCAGTAGTAGTGCTCATTTCTCAGACAGAAGAAAAAGTTGGTTAAACACTGAGAATTTCTGAAATCCCACTTTAGGAAGTTTTTACATACCAGGGTGCAGCCATCTTGCTGGCAGTATAAATGAAAAGAAAAAAAATGTACAGTGAAATAAAGCGAAATAAAAGAATGCAAGAACAGTTATCTGCAGTATTACAAAGATGCTATGCAGGAAAGAAATTCCTTGGCATCTAAAAACTATGCTTTAGAGTCTCAGCAATAATACTCCTACATTTTAAGTACCAGGCAGATCTCCTGATCAGTAGGTAACTCATGAGCAAGAGTTGTTTGTTCAAGGCTTAATAAAATTTGAACAACTAATTGTGACTAATGATGAATCAGTGTAATTCAGTGTAGTACAGTGTGGACTAATTAGTAATACAGTGTAATACAGTGCAGACCTCCTTTAAGCCCTCCCCAAAATTTAACCATTATTATAGATAGATCAGTACAAAAGTATTTCTTCTATGTACAGTACCAATTAAATAAGTGATTTTCCATAATAAACTGTCCAAAGCAATAGAAGTATTCTAATGCTATTGTGTAAATTTCAGTTCCTTCTTCCTTTGAATGCTATGCTTTGTCCTAGATTATCAAATGGAGTTTCTAAGCCATTAATGAGCACCTTTCACTGGAGCATGTTAAGTATATTTTGTACTTCTGAAAAGTCACATGGACATTCATATAAAAAAAATAAACAAAACCCTGAGATGAGAAAACAGTAACTGACGGCTTAGAGACTTTTGGATGAGGAACAGTTGAAACTTGCTTTTATTTCACTCTGCAGATGCAACTACACACATCAGCAAGACTGTATAACAGTGATCAGCACAAAAATGTTCTCTGAAAATTTCTAAGGAACAGAGACTTTCATGACACAATGAGAATATGACAACTCATAAAATAAGTTTATAAAATTAAGAATTACAGAGCTACGGACAAGACTAAATTACAGAATGCTTGCTGAAAATACGTTATTAAGGAAACACAGCCTTCTACCGAGTTTCCATCATTTTAAGAACAGTATTTTCACTTGGGTTAGGTAAAGGAAAAGTTTGACTGTCTGCAGAGAATAGCCTATGAGTCGCCTGGCGGCGGAAGGAAATCCCTGAGACATGTACATCCATGTGCTATCGCAAGTGGAAAAAGAGGTAGGCAGAAGTTCCCTCCCTGATGTATCTGCCTCCGATGGTTATCCAAAAGCAAATACCAGGCTTTGAGCTCATCTGGCCTGGCTGTTTTAATCCTTTAGCACATTTCAGTAGGATCTTTCCACTGATAACTGTCAAACGTACTGCTAGTGGCACTCTTTCTTCTATGCCTAAAGCCACAGATCTGACATTACAGCAGATACTCCTCTTGCAATATCCTCCCTGCTACACTAGGGGACCTGGGCAGAGACAGATTGCTGCTGCTGGAAACTGCTCTCTCACACTTGTATTCCAGCTCTAATATCTCTCCACTGGGTAAAATTACTGCAACTGCTTTTCTGCTATTGGCAGAAAGAGACATTGAATAAAAACCAGCAGTACCCTGCTTCTTTCCTGAGGCTTTCTTTTCAGGCTGTTCTTAGAAAATGAAGCAGAAGTATCTGGGGTATTTTTCAGTTTCTGTATTAACACCTCTCTTATGCCCCACGTTGTGTTCTCTCCACTCTGTACTCTCCTGTTAACAGTCCCCAGTGCAGACTCTGGTCCTTCCTTTGTGAGAAAACATAACCGATTTCATACTAAAAAAAAAAAAAAAAAAAAAAAAAAA
>VYZR01070485.1:13643-33379 GCA_013400675.1 Oxylabes madagascariensis
AAAACACAAAAAAAAAAAAAAAAAAAAAAAAAAAAAAAAAAAAAAAAAAAAAGCCAAGTGTATTTTTACTGTATTACTTATCTTCAAAACTCTTGAAACCAAACTTTTAAGCCAAGCTGTACAGTACATTGAGATATTGCTGTCAATATACCAGATAGGTCCCTACAGAAAAACACGTATTTTGCTGATAAAAAAAATCTTCTTTCGTAAAAATACCCATTTCTCTCTTGATTTGGTAATCTAAAATGCTATTAGTGTCTGACAGACATTTTTCATGTTTTGGAGAGCTTTGAAAGATCACACTTCAAAAATTCATTTAATTCCTGTAGTTCTTGCTCATTTTAATAATCCTTAATGTGAACACTTCCTTTTGTCTTTGGAGAAACTATTTGCCTGATCAAAAATCACCCAGGCAGGGACTACAGAAGTCTTGGGGCATTATTTCCTTCTAGGCAATTTTGGGCATGTGAAAAGCCTATTGTGTACTGTGTGTTTGCCATACCTTTCCTAACATATTTACTTATGCCCATCATTCTTTATGTGAAAGGAAGCTGAACTGCTTTATTTCACACTGTGCTAGCTGAGAATAATAGTCCTGTCATAAGACAGCAACTGATTACTGGCTTCCAGCTTGATACACAAGTTTGCAGAAAGTTTGTTTCATAATTGAGAGAGACTAGGTTCTTTGAGTTGGGTCTGGAGCTTTGGATGTGGTTTTTTTTTGACCAAGGTGATCAAAAGCAAAACCTGCACTTGTAGAAACTACGGAGTTTTTGAGAAAAAGCCTTGATCTCCATGTTGATAATTTTTCTTTGTGAGAGAAAGAGACAAGGCTATTTAAGGCAAGGACAGCAAAGCCAGAATCCAACACTTGTGGTTAAATAGATCCACCAGCATGATATCTGTGGATATCCAGAAACAGACTTTACCAGAGCACAACAAGCAGCTGGGCATACCAGGAAAAGGGGGTGCGAACAGAACACATTCCCAAGTAGTCTGGATAGGAAGAATGTTTCTTATATTTTACAAAAAAGATGCTCCAGTAGGAGGTTTGCATCTTTTGTCACTTGTTAAAGGGTAGCAGAGGTCCTAAACACAGGATTGAGCAGATGCTTGCTAGAACTTTGGACTCCACCTAAAATAGCTCCATGATTTGGGTATGTAACTCCCATTTTCAGAAGTCCCACTTCTTGGGACAAGTTCTTCAAAGGCCTTTAGGTACTGGGTGCACAGGACTGTGAGTCAGCATTAGATAAATAACTAAATAACTTTTACTCATCTTGTAGTTATGCTCTCACAGATCAGTGAAAGTTGGTCTCACATGTGACTAAATGCCTGGAAAGTAAGAATTAAACAGCTAAACAAGTTTGACATCTTTGGAAACTTGCACAAAATGTGAGAGTACTTCAACGTCAGGCAATTAACTTATGAGTCAGGATGGGGCAGTACAGGTGAGCACAAACCATGCTCAGCACCTCCCTACCTAACCAACCACTGACTGCCAGAGAGCAGGAGGTGTGTACTGATCTGCTCAGAGCCTGCTCAGGACCGCAATGCCAGAGGCTGCATTCAAACCAGAACAAAAAGTATAGCCCAGAGACTGCTACACAGCAATCGTAGCAGGCATCAGCATCCCTCACACCTCTCCACAGAAACAGGCCTGGAGGAAAGCACAGGTCCCAGGGAGAGCTGCTGTCTGCAGTACAGAAAGAGTGGATATGCAGCAGGTTGCGAACATACAAACTGATGCTCTCCAACAGGCTCAGTGACAGTGCTCTAACCAAGGCCTCCCAATATTGTCTTTTCCACAGGTGATCAATCCCGAAGAAGTGATCATCCCAGATGCAGCTACCCAGGAATCCCTCCACACAAAGCTGAAGTCCATTAAGGCCTGGAGGAAGAAAATCGCCGTCCATCACATCCTCCGAGATTTTACTTCATTTATGGAGAAGACAGTGAGGGCCGTGCGCTATTTGAAAAACACCGGGAGTTTCAGTGTTTGAATGTTTTAGTTCAGGCACAATCCTTTTGTTACAAATCTGTCAGGTGGCAGAAAACAGTGTTGTTCTGTTTTAAGAACTAGAAATAGTAACAATGGTTTTCATCTATATACATTCCCATTTCCTTCTAGGAACTTATTTATTGTATTTAAAATATTTATTAGGTTTTAATATTTCTTATTTATATTTTCAATATTTAGAAATAATTTAAACAAATTATGTATTTTATTTCCTTTCCAGTAGTACTGTTCAGATATAAACTTATTTAATTGTATTCAATTTGGTTGTATTCAACCAAAAAACATTTTCAGAAGCCAGAAAAATTGTTATATAACTTATGTTTTTATATATTTATGAGATGGTATTTATGACTTTTTTATATTTTTAGGACAAATAAAAACTGATTTTTAAAAAAAGCTTGTATAACCTCTGTGAACTTTAAATAAGACTAAAGCACTCTAATATGTCCACTTTTTAATACCTGCAATTATCAGAATAACCACTTTCAAGAACTTTTCTGTATAATTAGGCCAGTTCTCTACATAGCACATATGTACACATGTACAGACAACTTGACTAGTATATAATTCCTAAAATGGGATATGAAGGAACCAGAAGCACTGAAAACTGCACTTAAAAACAACCAAGATAAAACACCAATGCTCCTGAGAAACAAATGGACAAGTGCCTTATATTTAATAAGGAACACCCAATAAATTTGTTTGTAAGGATCTTCTTACAAGTCAAATAGTCTCTTTTAAACAAATAAAGTGGTGAGACAACCACATTAACCACTTTGACATGAATACTAGCCTCTGATTAGTTTTATTGCTGTCATCCAGGGGAATTTTCCAAGTTTGGTTAAACATTTCTGGCCCCTACTCCAAGAAGTAGAAAAAAAAATTTAGGTTATTTCCTTAAGCAATATAAATCAACATATTGCTGCTGAGCAATGCAGCAACATTCATTTGCCTTCTATAATTTGTATTTCACTAGTATGGACAAGCCACATACCATGAATGCATATTCTTGTGTGGGAAAAAACCCAACAAAACAGAACAGGACTTAAGCCTGAGTACCAAACCACTGAAACTTTTCTTGGCTGCATCATCTGCAGCACTGTAGCTGTGCAGGTACCTCATACACCCAAACTCAGAGGAATTCACAGACCACACAGGGGATGCAGGCAGCAGAAATCCCTCAAGCTTTGTCTCTAAAAATGTAGATTATTCATTACCCTTACTTTTCCTTCTGGCACACCGGTGAAGATGCGCAGATGAAAGGCATGCCTTGGAATGTGGATAAGGATGTCAGCAAACTCTCCTCTTCCTCTGAGTGATCTGATTTTCCACATAGGCATTCCACCCCTGGGGATGCCAAAACAGTGACCAGTCCACCCACTGCACACATCTCAGATGCTCAAAACACAGCAAACCACTGCTTTGCCCAATATGGTAAAACTGTCATCTCGAGTTGAGCAACATCTGGAGAAGGAATGAGATCTCAAGGAGATCTTTAAAGAGGTCTGCGGTGAATGGGTTTTCTAACAGCGCAAAAGATCCTACTTTAACTGTCCTGGCACATGCTCCAGGAAACATAGGAAAGCCTGGCTTAGCCTTTTCACTGCTTGCATTCACAGGGATTTTCTTTTAGTGACCATTTGTTTAGAGAATTTTCTGGCCTTTATTATGTCAGTAATAGCTATAAGACCCAAAGTGGATCCCACATTGGAACTAACTACTATGTGAGAACAGAGTGGGGGGGGGAAAGAAAACAACCAACAAACAAACAACAACAAAAAACAAAACAAAAACAAACAAACAAACCTGATCAAAAGGAAAGGCATCTCCTGGTTTCACTTCTCCCAGTAGACAGTCGCTGCCTGTGATCACCATTAGTTCCTATGTACACTGCATCTAAACAAACTTGCACTGATCTCCTGAAACGCCAAAACTCGTGTAAGAATTGGAGTGCTGAAATCCCTTGCAACTCACAGACAAGCATCGATACTTCCACCAGCACCCTGCAGCTGATGGCCACCCCAGGCTGTCTGCAATCCTAGTAAATATGTAAATGCTGCCACATTTTAGGGTGCAGAAAATGAGCAAAGACTACCACTTGTCGGGTCGGGAGGTCAACTTTCAAGTCCTTCCTAGAGCAGCAAGTGTTATCCCTGATGGTGCTACTGAGCTGCCATTATTTCACCTGTGGCTCCTCCACAGTTCTCAGGGTCCTTCAATGCAGCAGCTGCCTTGCTGGCCATCAATCTCCTGTCACGGTTGCAACTTCAGGGACTGCTCCCAGGAGCAGCACCATTTGCTGAAACCAACACTCACTGGTGCTTCTGGCACACATATATTTGCAGTGGGGAATTCAGGTGAAATCGAAGAAGACCTAAACACTGCTGAGCATGTTACAAGGCCTCTCAAATGAACCAAATTATCCTTTTTCCAGTCTGCTGTGTAGAAACTACTTTACATCAGTAAACACACAAAGGCATTTATTTTAGTTGGTAGACCAGCACAAACACATAAAAAACCTAGAACAATAGTAAAAGTGGGCAGTCCTAACTAAACTCAGCAACAATGCCTCAACACTTCTATTGAACAGAGCTCTTCCTAACTGACAGCCAACTCACTGAGCAAGGAAAACTCAAAAAACCAAAACAACAACAACCAAAAAACTCACTAACACAACCCAAATAAAAAAGGACCTGCTAATAATTACCTAAAAAAAAATAGGAAATTACCCACCAAAGCAGCATTTTGGCTGCTGTAGTACAGGACCAGCCTCGCCCTCACATCCCCCTACTTTATTGTGTAAGANNNNCAGCCTCACCTCAGATCCCCATCCACATCCCTACTTTATTGTGTAAGAAATTTCTCAGGGAAAAAAAGTGGAAAACATTTCAGCCTGACTGACTTCCCAGGCTGCAGTACCATTCCCTACCCAGCACAGGTGTAAACACTAAATTTTGGCAGAGAACAACAGCTTGAATGAGACTGCCTGCATCTCTAGCACCTCCACAGATTTTATTAACAGCTGATGGTAAGTTAGATTAGCAAAACAAAGCTGATGCTACAAGAGATGGAAGAGTTACACCACCAGTAAAGCATGGCAGCAGGATCACTCTTCAGCAGTAATGAGCCATTATGTTGGCTTAGCTTGATGGGAAACTTCCCCCTGTGTTTGTCACTGTTATTTGTAACTAATAATCTTTTCCACTTTCAGTTTAAAAGATAAAATGGTGGAAATGTAAGTATGAAGTAGTATACATCAAAGTCCTCATGGTCAAGGTGCTAGAAAAAAAAAGTCTATATGTAACTATAAACCTTGTGACTAAGTCCTTGCTTTTCAAGTCAAATGATTAGATAACAATTTCTGATCTCTCCGTGAATTTCTCTCCTCCTCCTGATAAGGGGGAATCCAAAACCCACCAACCCCCTTACTCCCAAAAAATGCAACCTCTGCAGGCGTCAACCTTGAAGTACTACTTCCTCCATGAATTACTAGCAAAATCAACCAATTTCCATAATCTAAACATATTTAACCAAATCCTCCTATATTTTCAGGACTGATTTTGGCAGTCATCAGAAGACACTCTACAGAAATTTTGCTATCTGGATTTCTATTCAGCAACCAGAATCTAAGATTCAATCTTTCCTGAGAAAATGTTTAAAAAAAACAAACAAACATTCACCATCAGAATCAAAACACTGAGATTTGATTTGCCCTGCCATATTCTTTTTCACAGAGCAGATAAACATTCCCTCCATCTAACCCATCCTCTAATCCTGAATTAACATAAGCAGGACCAAGAAACAATGTATGTAACCCACAAGCTTAACCAAGGAATGGCTATTGCATCACACACCATCATGGAAAAGTATTCAGAAATTGCAATTAAGTCGTTATTTGTAAAAATTAAATTAGTCATATGACACAGGATGTGGTCTCTCCTGTGGTGAAAACAGATGTAATGAGCTTTAATTTCCAAATATCATCTGTATCATCATAGCTTAAATTCCAAGCCTGTAACAAAATATTTCCAAAAATATCCAGGGTATATATAGTTTGATTTAGCAATTTTCCTTATTAAAACTATTATGTTAGATGTCTGTTTCATTTACCACACAATGCAAGAAGACGAGACCTTAAGCAGCTCTTTGTCACCTACAGCCATTTTGGAAGACAGCTGTACAAAGTAGCAAAAGACAAGTTTTACACTTCACCAAAATGGGCATGTTGTGACTAAATTCTGAACATTGATTTGGACTGCACAGTTTATGCGTTTAAATGTTATAGTTCAGCTTAACAGGAGCTTTGCTGATGAATTCGTTCAAGGAAAAAAATAAATCACGCAGCCTGTTTTAAAACTGTGATGAGATACAGTACAGTTACTTTACAGTCATGTCTACACCAGGAATGTAGCAGAATTAAAAACCTGTGACATATTCCTGATTACCTTAATTTTGCCTCACAACTGGCCAGGCCTTGAAGAGTTCATGGAGCACACAGATAGGCTTCTTTGTAGATTAAATTATTAAGAACAAACTTATACTGGAAGCCAGGTTGTTTTTTTTTTTCCCTTTAGTGGTGACACTAAACTGACCATTCTTTTTCTACCCTCCTACCAGGAGTTCCACAGCCCACACACCAAGACCAAGAAAGCCACCAAACTAACAAGACTTCCACTCTATCCCGTGCACAGCTCCATGTCACCAGGTACAACAGGCTCCAGTGACAGATGGCATTTCCCTGACACTGAGGCAACCACAAGCACACTCCACCTCCCTCCACTATGAAGGCACAAAGTAAAAAGCCAAGCAATCCCTGTCCCTGGGCTAAGATCAACGGGATACCTCAAAGTCAGTACAATCTCCACCAAACACAGGAAGGCATCAATGATTTCATTTCACACATCTACACTGTAGCCTTGAGCTTATCGGTGGTAGCCAGAGCCCATTTTTCAGTAAACTGTGCTCACTGGCTTTATTCCAACACTGGGAGTTCACAGGACCCCATCATAAACCCCATTACAGGAAATAATCTGCACTTGGCTGTGGAAGGCACTGACTCAGTGACAGAAATCAACACAGTCAAGCAGGAAAACTCGTATTTGTTCTTTTTTAAGTGTCTCCCATGTGACAGTAAAATAAAATTTTCTCGAGTTCTAGTGGGAGAAAAACAGAAAGGCAAAAATCATAGATTAAACCACTTGAAATTAATAACACCTAATTAAAGCCTCCAGCCTTGACCAAAATGAGAGTTATTCCACCTCACTCCATAGACCTGCCCTCTTCTCCCTAGCACCACCAAAAAATGCTCAATCTTGCTAAAACTAACATATTTCTTGACCTTACTTAAGGGAATTAAGTTTCTTCACAGGAATCTGTTTAATGTGTAACTTCCCAAACCACTGATCTGCTCTTACAAGCACATCCAAATTTTGTGAAAATGACAGAACACTGCAAAGTAACTTCAAAACATCCATACCAAAGATTTCTTTATTTTTAACCTTCAAGAAAAGTATCTTTTTTTTTTTTTTCTTTTACACCAGGGAAGAATATAAATGTTTATTTAAGGAGGAGTTTCACTCACCTTTTAATTACACAGCACTGTACAGAATGAAAGTCTGCATATATAAACAAAAAACATTATACTACATACTGTCATTCAATTTAACCAGACTTGAAGGTACTATAAAAGACTTTTTTTCCCCTCAATTTGAAAACCCAAGATTTCTATGCTAATGAGTTTCCTGAAACATACTTCAGTACCAGTGAATTACCAAAAATTTCCTATCCAATGTGCTTAAAGTAAGAATTGTATAAGCAATATTTATCCAGTAATTCCAAGGCGCAAAAAATCTGAACTATAACTATTTTTAAGACAAACTTTCAGCATGGAGACGTCACAGAACCTGGTCTGCGCTTGACATATGCATGCTTTTGTAAAACTTGTAATGAAAGAGGATACACTTCCCTATGTCTCTACCTCTTGCTAAATACTACCATTCTTGGAAAGCAGCCAGAGCAACCACGCAGCGGTTATGACCCAGAAACCACATCCCCAAATGTCAAGACACACAACAGAGCACATGAAATACACTTCTGCAGGTGTTTGGGTCCATCCACCCACCGTTGCATTTTGGATATTGCACACCCATGTGAAATGCAAAATCTGATTGAGAAATATGAGTTACTTCACATCGAATACTATATCTCTTAGTAGTACTGAATATCTCAGGTTACTGCACAAAATTCAACAGAAGAAAAATGTTCCTGATCATGATTAAAACTGCCACCAAATACTAACAGATTATTTCATTACTATTATCATTAGGATAAGTGAAGAAAAAGAATAAAAAATGTAATTTCCTTCATAATTTAAGAAATATGAGCAGTTACATTAATCTCAAGTTACCGTAAGAGAAAAGGCACTAGAAAGGCTTTAGGATAGTAAAAGAATATACAGTCACAAGAAACTGTCCTGCATTCAGTCCTTGCTCTGTTCCACTGTCAGCAGTCTATTAGCATTAGCCTTTTCAGTATTTCATGACATTTGACTGAGTTATCATGATTAATGGGATTTTAAAGAACATGCTGGTTCGCATTAGCTGTCATAAACGTTTTCACTTTTTTCTTTCCAATCCTTGTCTTTCAATTTAAGTTTTTTCCCTTGGCTCATTTCTCTCTGATTTTCCAACCACAGCCTTTAAACACAGAAACATTTTACCAGGAATTGTCATGGCAGATTAAAAACTGAGCAATCTCCTATTCTTAAACATTTAATTAATGTAAAAACTGCCTGAAAATCTGTGGGATTGAAAAAAAAAAAGCCATGCCAAAATCTAGAATACCTTTGTTGCAATGATAATTTGGGGCCAATAAATGTTATTTTTTAAAAATCACCACAGAGATAGAAACTACCGTGCATAGTTCTGGAAGGGAGAGAGCAATCTACCCAAAACAGCTTCTACTTAACAGAAACCAGTCACCATTTTAGTGCTTGAACCTCAGTGTTAAAAGGGAGAAAACCAATTGAAACCAAAACAACCATGGTCCAAAGAGCACAACTTCAGCATAACGATGAAGCACATACCTTGTTTAGTGTACTTGTTTTCTTCCTTCAGTTATACATTAGTAACTTTCTCTTACAGTAAGGGTAATTTATACACATACACACAGAGTACTCAACTGTTGTGTCCTCCCACCCCATCCTAAATCCCAGAAAACACAGATAGCATTTAAAGATAAGTTTAGCAGAAAAGTATACTTTTTTAGTATCTGACTGTGCTAGAAAACACAAACACACACATCCCTCAATCCTCACTGTATCCACAGATAAAAGAATCCAGAAGGAGATAAAAAACCCTAAGTGGATCAGCACAGTAACCAACCGCAGAGGCTACCAACATTTGGGCAAGGAACCTTTGAAGAACATTGAAGTATTTAAAACATTAGCTCAATTTTCTGGTTATTGTGAAGATAAAGAGGAACCTTTACCCATAAGGCAATCATTAACAGGGGTAAGTATGGGAGTTAAATGTCACCATATTTTGGAAAACAACCACAACAAATAAAAGCCCCACCATGGGTTTCTGTAATAAATAAACTACTACATTATATTATGTAAAGACTTAAAAACAATATGCATCCATTCAAACAGTATTTATTTAATTACACCGTAATGCAAATAAGTTAGGTCCATATAAATTTAATTTTGTTGTATGTACAACCTATGGCATTAGCAAGCTGATAGAGCCAGCTGGTCTAAGTGTCGGCCTCATCCTCTGGAATGTACGCATCTTCTGACACTCTGTCCATCGGCTGCGTCTACAACAGGACCACCACAGCCTTCATCCCCAAAGTAGACTGAAAGGGGAGGGGGAAAGAAATCAAAGTCAGATTTGCAGCATGTACTGGTCTTTAAATTGATATTTGTAAAACACAAGTGTGGAGGAACAGCCTTACAAATGCACAGGATAAACACTAGCCCCTAAACTACTGAAATAATGACACCTTTAAAGTAAAATTTAAGCCTACAGAGCATCAACATGTGCTCACAAAAATGAGCATCAGTAAGCTTCAGATTAGACCGAACATCTGTGGTATCTACATATATA
Source organism: Oxylabes madagascariensis (assembly GCA_013400675.1). Taxonomy (NCBI): domain Eukaryota; kingdom Metazoa; phylum Chordata; class Aves; order Passeriformes; family Timaliidae; genus Oxylabes; species Oxylabes madagascariensis. Next base: position 23,772 of record VYZR01070485.1, read on the forward strand.
TATACTGGTACGAAACACATCTTTTACTCTGCACAGATGCACACCAGAAAAAGAAGTCTCAAACCACCAGCGAAGCCAAACATAGAAACACTGTCAGCAAGCAAACAACTGCAGCAACTTGGTTATTAAGACAACAGAATATTCCACTGAATTTGTAATATGATCTTACTACTTTTTTTTCCCGTATTTTCTACTGAATCCTAAACATGGGATACACTGTAACTATGTGAAGATAGAAGAGTTGAATCTATCTATTCTAGCTAGAAGCTAGAATCTATGACTTTGCAAACAATACCATCTATCAATTATTTGTTTTAGGAATACTTGGTCCTGCACAGTAAACAAAGGCATTTCTTGAGAACTACCCTTTCTCCAAAACTTTAATTAGTTAGACCCAAGAAAGCCCTTCAATAAAACTTAAATGTCACTAGAACTTCAGCATTACTAATGTCATAGTATCGCAGCATAACAAAGAGTCCCACAAAAAAGAGGCCACATGAGCCAAATGCACTTCGCTTCATGACAGTGACTAATACCGAAGGATTTCATTTCATGCACCCTTTATTTCATGCACCTTTTATGCAGTGCTATTCCCACATTTTCAAAGGCAGGAGATTGGGTTTTGGCTTCAATCTGTGCTAGAAATCTAAGAAGTTATTCTTCAGTGCAGAAACTTGCACAAACTAGCTCTACAACAGATTAGAAGGGCAGCTGACATGCAAAAGACACAGGAAGTTCCATATCATAAAAACTATGCAAGATTAAGAGAAAGGTCTTCTCAAGAACTAGAACTTTGCTGACTTGTCATTTGAATTTCCCAAGAAAGAAGAACCAAAACAATTAAAAACAAGGGATGGAAGCATCATTCATAACTGCTGCTGGCCGAGGTAACACCCAAACGAGTAACTATCTGTGCTGGGTTTGTATGTACATTTGGAACCAATACCTACCTCCAGATAGTTGGCTCGGGCATTCCAGGATCTGCACCTCTTTTAAAACCTGAAGTGAAACATACATTACATACATATATAAAAATAAACAAGTTTCCTGCCCAGTTAAATCTCTATGAAGTTATTCCAGCCCATTAAATAGCAATAAAAAAGAAAACTACTGAACACAGAATTGTGGTTCATGAAGCTGTGCACTAACCTGAATAAAAACTGCACATTCTTACAAGGGTTAGAAAGCAAAGAAAAATAAATACCAGTGTACACTTTACTTTTTTTAAAAGTCTTACTAGCATCTTTACCTGACTTAAAATTCAGGGTCAACTAACTGTCTGAGATGAAGGAAGCCATCTATCCCAGAGATCAAGACATAGATACTTTTACATACTTTAAATGTTGTTCAGAAAGTAACCTAGCAGGACTCTACCAACAGACACCTAAAACTGGTGTAGAATGAGCACCTCGAGGCCTAACAGGCAATTCTCCAACAACATCTGACACATGACCTAAAAGCAGTATTTCAGTAAGCTCACTCCATTAAGCATGACAGAATGCTAAATGTTAAATCAATTAAACCTCAGATCTTCTATTCTGATTGGCACTTTTTGGAAAAAGCGACATACTACTAAAGCTTGGAATCCAACAAGCTGTTTTCTAATACCCAGGAAAATGAAACGAAAGTTAACTACAAAGAGTTCATCCCCAGTCTCCAATGACTCAAACACACTAATTGACTAAAGTATATCTATCTTTTAGGGAAGCAACTGAAGGTTTAATATATGAAGTATCTTTGCTCTCTGGACTGTCAAATAAAAGTCTTGAAACAGAATCATGCAATTCAGGCACTGTTCAACACTACACTGGCTATCTGGAAGTGAATGTTTCATGAAAAATGTATGATTTCCCTTTTTTACAGAAAATAAGTAATTAATGTAATGGTGCCTGAAACACAGGCCACAAAGGTTAATGGAAAAACTTTCATTAACTTCACAGGCGCTGGAAAAGCTCTTTGAAGATAACCTTGAATGATTTGAGACTATCCTGACCTGAGTTCTTTGGCTGTCATACTGTCCAGCAACTCAGCTTAAAAATTCATGAATTGCAGTCACACTCTGTGTGTCTGAATCTTTCTGGCTCCCACCCTCATCCCCAGTATTTTTAAATACGCAAACCAAGTTTAACTAAACTGTATTGGTCTAATTTATTGACTTAAAACGAGGGCAGCCACTTCAAAGCAAGTTTAAAAAAATACAACAAAACCCCACCAATGACCTATAATTGCACATTCTCATACTGGGCTCCTCATACATGCCCTGAGCTAGAAAGTCTCACAGAGAAAAGTTACAGGCTCAAATTTTCTGACCATTTCCTTGCCTATGTTTAGTTTAGCATGTATTTTATACACACGGGTCACACCTTCCCTCCCAGGTTCAAAAGTAATCCCAGTAGAGAAGAGGTTCTTCCAATCCTGCAGATTTTGGGTACATGCCACCTCCAAATGTCTATGGCAATCAAGGTGGCATCTGCGCTTCCCCTTCCCAACTGCTTATACTTTCATTACTGCAGACAAATTCGTAAGAAGGAAATACAGATGTGGTACAGCACACTTAATTTTCTGGAGATATGAACCTAAACTAAACTACAACTTAAATTTCTCACTGCTACATAACAAAAATATATTAGGCACCTGGTGTTAGTGCAACTGTCAATAGAGTAAGGTGGCTTTATACAATTTGAAGTAACTTATTGTCACTAATGTGTCACTCTGATGTCACTAAGAAAAAAGAGCATGTTTCTCACATCCACAGATACTGTCATGGAAGTAAAATCAAAACAAAACTTCAACAAGAAATTAGGTCACAAAACACTGCTGAAATTCCCACCTAAAACTTATTAATTTAAAATCACTGATAAACTAAAAATGGAAACGCAGTTAAAGTTCAGACCTAATAATGCTAATCAGTTTTTTCCATAGTTTTTGAAGTGACTTCTTTTGCTTGTAGCTGTTGTTAAAACACTTCTGTAACAGCTGGAGAGACCAACATTCCCCTGGTGGATATCTATAAACAATCAAAGCCCTTCAAATCAGGCACTGCATTCCCTTCAATTAATCAAAACAAGCTCTCAGATTCAACTGGAAACACATCAAGCACCCAACCTTCCTTCATGTTTGCATTCAATGCAGAGATGCCTGCCTGGTTTAGGTGCTTTTCCCAAACGGCCCAACAGTTTGGGCAGAAAGCAGGCCAAATGACTTGCAGAAATCAGCCCTCCTGGGCCCCCGTTATAAAAGAAGTGAACAAAAGTGTCCAGGCTCTCCTTAACAAGGACAGCTGATGGCATACAGCTCTAACTCAGCAGGAGAACTACCATGTGGTAGTGATGCCTGGCCAGCTTGACCACAGGAGCAAGCAAAATATATCCCGGGCATCATGCACAACATCAAGGCGTCCCCTTAACATGCGGCTTGGAAATAGGAGTCACACCATTTTTGGTGGGAGAGAGACTGCAAGCTGTACTCCTGTTGCTAGAAATTCAACCTCAGGCAGAGGCTGGCAATGCCTTCCGTGCCATGAAGCAACACCCCAGCGTTCTCACCACAGACTCCCTAGAGCACAAAGCACAGCCTTGACGAAAAACAGCAGACAGTCACTGACACAGGATTAAATCACAGCCCCATTTGCTGTTCGGCTCTCACACAGGATCCCAGGGAGGAAATGGGGCAAAAAACCTCATTATCACAGAACTACAGAATTGTTAGGTTGGAAGGGATCCCCTAGTCCAACCCCTGCCAAGGCAGGGTCACCTAGAGCAGGTGACACAGGAATGTGTCCGGATGGGTTTTAATGTCTCCAGAAAGGGAGACTCCATGACCTCCCTGGGCAGCCTGCTCCTCTACCACCCTCAACGCAAAGAATTTCTTCCTCATGTTGAGGTGGAACTTCTTGTGTCATAGTTTATGGCCATTGCTCCCCATCCTGTAGCTGGGCACCACTAAAGAGTCTGGCTCCAATCTCTTGGCGCTTGCCTTTAAGGTGTCTGTACACCTTTAATGAGGCTTTAATGAGATCCCCTCCCAGTCTTCCCTTCTCTGGACTAAACCGGCCCAGCACCTGCTATCTCTCCTCATAAGAGAGATGCTTCAGTCCCTTAATCATCTCCGTGGCCCTGTGCTGGACCCTCTCCAGCGGCTCCTCGTCTTTCCTGCACTGAGGAGCCCAGAACTCGACACAGCACTCCTGATGTGGCCTCGCTAGGGCCGAGTAGAGTGGGAGGATCACATACTTCTTTGCAAAGAAAGGGGAAAAAAAAAAAAAAAAACAAACAAAAACCATACAATCACACAAACAAAAAACCCAACTATAATAAGAAGCCTCCCCGTCTCACAGTTCGGCCAAGGGCAACCCCGCCCTCCCCCGCGCACATGCGCGGCCATGGCGGCGGGAGGAGCGCGGCGGGGCGGCCCTGGGCCCGGGCCCTTCCCTCGGCCCCGCCGCTGCCCAGCGGCCGGACGGGCCGGGGGCGGAGAGCGCCCAGGGGAGCCGGCCGCCCCACACCCGGCCTCGGCGATGGCCGCCCGGGACCCCGCGCGTCCCCCGCCCGGCACTGACCGAGGTAGAGCACTACGGGGATGAAGCCCCAACGGATGGCGAACTGGCCGCCCTTGAAGAGCTGCTGTAGCCGCTGCTTGGCCTCCTTGCTAAGCTTCGGCATCCCGGCGGCGGGGCAGAGAGGAGGAGGAGGAGGAGGAAGAGGAGCGCAGCCGCGCTCGTAACAGTGCCGTGCGCTGGGCGGGACCCATGGCCGGGCTGCGGGGCGGGGACCGGCGCCGGCCGCGCCCTCGGGAGGGCGAGGAAATGGCGGCCGCGGGGTGCCCCGGCATCGCCGGGTGTCCTCTGCCCGCTGCCACCCCGGAGGGCTTGTCCCGCCCGCCTTCCAGCGCCGCAGGCTGAGGGATCGGCCCCGGGATCGGGATCGGCCCAGCGGGGCCGCGCGGCTGTGGAGGGGGCCGCAAGCGCTGTGGGTCTCCCTGCCCGCCTGGGCTCCGCCGCACTCCTGTGCGCGTTCTTCCCCCGAGCTCTCGAGGTGTTTGTTGCGCGCACGGCGCCTCTGGAGGGTGGGAAGTGCCTTTGGTAAGTGAAGGGTAGAGATGGAGTGGTAAGAAAAAGTGTTCCTGCAGGAAACTGGAAATGCCTCTCCGTGAAGCTCTCCATGAGGTTGTGTCAAGGAAGGTTTAGGTTTGACATTAGAAAAAGTTTCTTCACCCGGGGGGTGGTTGGGCGCTGGAACAGGCTCCCCAGGGAAGTGTCACAGCACCAAGCCTGACAGAGTTCAAGAAGTGTTCAGACAGTGCTCTCAGGCACATGGTGTGACTCTCGGCTGTCCTGTGCAGGACCAGGAGTTGGACTTCGATGATCCTTGTGGGTCCCTTCCAACTGAGGATGTTCCATGATCTTTGATACCGTGCTATGTGATGTGTCCAATCCGTGGAAACAAGGCATTCAGAGAGTGAAAACTTGACTAGAAATATGGGGAGAGACTGGATACCTAAAAACTGCCGATAGAGCACTTGGAGCTTGTTGTCGTTAAAAACCTCACAGCCCAGATAAGCACTGAGGCATTTTCTTTTTTAACTAATAAATGAGAGGTCTCTGTCCTTGCAGTGCCCTAACCACCAAGCTGCTCTTTGACAAAACTTGCATGACATCTTACTGCATAGTGTCTGTGCCGTTGACTCATCCAGTTATATCATGCCTTTACCATGTTTTTCTTCTTTCTCAGGTAGCCTCCTGCCTTTTGCTGTAATGCCAGATCCAATCCAGATGCAGGTCTTCAGGTTCCTGCTAGTACTAATGCAGCTGCAGCAGTTAACACCATCAGGCTGTATCATGTCTGCTACGCATTGCAAAGTTCTGCATGTTATATATTGGTTTGCCTACAGCAGTTAATTGAACTTCTGTGGCCATTTTGTCGCATTAAGAATAACAGCAAGTCCTTGCTTTTTAGAGACAAGAAAGAATCCAGGGATATAATAAATATTACTTATTCAGATATACCATTTACTCTTCCAGTGTATAGATGCCTGTTCTGCCATTTCAAGATGCTAAAAATAGGAGCTTTTAGCTCACTACTTGCTCTCCAGGTACAGGCAGGTAGCAAACCGCAGGCAACATGAGGGGTTCTGGCAGCCCATGGCTTGCTTTTGCCACAGTCTGTGAACAAAGTGTGGGGGATGAAAGAATATTTTGGTGAGGTCATGGCACAAACATGCAGTCATGTTAGAATGCACAGCCTTTCCTGTTGTACAACAGTCCTAATGCCCTGTGCTTCCATACACGTTAAACATGGGATACGCCAGTATTTCTAGTCATATGACTGACACACATTTAATGATATCTGACAAGTAAAATAGAGGCATAGAGTTTGTGAGTGTCTCCTTTATAAACTGGATAGCTTATCCCTAAGGAGAGGTTAGGCACCAGTACTGCCTGTATTCATCATGAACATTGATACGAACTTCATAGGACTATAAGCCTACACCTTTCCCAGAAAAATATGCCTTTGGGGGGTTCTGGGAATTCTAACTGAAAATTGAGAGAACAAGTCTTTCTATCTATAGGTTTGTGTTAGATTTCAATTTTTTTGGTATATCACTGTTGTCAAACTTTTCAAATTAGTACACATAAGTAGAATGGTACAAACATTCAAAATTACAGATTTACTCTTCTTCTGAACCAGTGGAATGGAAGAGGCACATTCATTAATTGGTAATGGCTTGTTGTACTCAAAGGAGAACTCAAACCATTGAACCTGTTTTTTTGACTTGCAGGAACCTATTTTTCAGCAGTTTGAATTAAATTGTTTTTCCTTCGGAGATGAGGCCAAGTAAGATCTGTTTTCACAGTGTGGTTACTGTTACAGCTTGTTCTTCATAAACATACAAAACCAACTGCTCATTACAGCACACAGCTTGTTAATAATCTCTTACAAAATATTGCAATAAAATATGACCCACTGTAGTGGAATTAAATTCAAAAGGTATTTTTCCTTCCTGTAATTTTAGAGCAAGTGGGATTCCGAAGGTCGAATATACAAATCACCTGACATGAAGGGTTGAACAGTTGCTCTGTCTCCTCTGAGAATTGGTTTAACAGTGTCACGTGTGACACAGTGCATATAATATTATTGTGGGTGTTCTTGAGAAAGAACACTCTCCAAAGTGTGCCACATGTACCAGATCGTCACTTCTTCCTTTCACACATTGAGTCAAGGAATAATTTTCAGAGCACAGAAACTTGTTAGCCTTCATTTGTCATGTCTGCCAATTTGAATGTTTGACTAAAAAGCTTGTAGGTTATTTCATTGATTTAACTGCAGAAGCCAGGAAATTAATAGCAAGAAAGTTACTATTACTTTGTTTTGTTTGTAGTTTTCTCACAAACAAAATCAGTGCTAGAAGAGCACAAGGGTGTGTGTTTGGTATGCAAATAAACCAGTGTTGATTCTGTGTAGTTACTGGTCAAGATTTACATAGTCTTAACATACTGAAGCTGTAAAAGGATGTCTGTAAACTAAGAATTTTGACTGGAGAAGAGCACTTATTTCATCATAACACACATCCATAGTCTCAAACTGTCCAACATCATACTTGCACTAAAAGACCTCAGCTAGCCAACCAACCAACCCACAAAACCTTGACAACAAAAAACCCCAGTAAATGGTAGTGCTGACTCCAGAAGTTTTCCATGCCTTTATTTGGCTCCTGTGTCATCTAGGATGTTAGAGGGTCTAAGTGCTCAGCAGTCCTTTGTGATCTTCTGACTCAGACAAGGGGGGAAGAAGAAAGAGCAGCAGCCATCCTTCCTGTGAGTTCATGGGACAGCACTAGTCACATAATTTAGCCTGTAAAAGCAAATGTGCTGGGGCATGAAACAATCAGTTGTTTTGAAGGGAGAAAACCTAATACCCAAAGAAATGGGTAGTGTAAGATGGAGGTGACTCTGCCTGAAGAAGACAGAAGTAGGATTTTATGGACATGCTATGAGTATTCATGTTTGTAATTTATTGTGGTAACACTTCCGGGAAGGATTTTGATTTTATTTGATTTTTTTCTTGTGGTTGCTAAGACAAAACCACTTGGAATGGTGCATCCATTAAGTAAGAACAAGAGCTCCAATTGCTGGAGTGATGAAAGAAAATTAGTGATACCATAGATGTTGAAAGTCTTTTGTTGCAAAAAAAAAAAAACCTCTTTGAATTTCTTTTGCCTTGTAGCTTCATGTGATCAGCAATAACAATAAAATCAGAAACAAAATTGCAGAGGTTTCAACCGGGACAAGAACATGAATCCCTACTGTTTTATTAACTTGATTAGGAGTAATTCCACAAGTGTTTTCACAGCAAATAAATATCACTAATGCTCATGGTAAAATGGTCAAATATTTCCATTTTTATGGGTAAATGGAATTGAGATTCTTACAGACATGACTGAATTGCTGAAGTATCAGGTTCAGGGAAATAATGTCACTTGGTCAGATGGCTTTAACTTGTCTTCTTGAGTGCAAAGGGGACCTTTCAGGTTAAAGAATTCCAGACCTCTAAAGCTTTATCTTAGCAAACCACAAAGTAAAGCCATGCAACAGTACATGCAACTCAGAGGCTGATGAAGGANGTAAGATGGAGGTGACTCTGCCTGAAGAAGACAGAAGTAGGATTTTATGGACATGCTATGAGTATTCATGTTTGTAATTTATTGTGGTAACACTTCCGGGAAGGATTTTGATTTTATTTGATTTTTTTCTTGTGGTTGCTAAGACAAAACCACTTGGAATGGTGCATCCATTAAGTAAGAACAAGAGCTCCAATTGCTGGAGTGATGAAAGAAAATTAGTGATACCATAGATGTTGAAAGTCTTTTGTTGCAAAAAAAAAAAAACCTCTTTGAATTTCTTTTGCCTTGTAGCTTCATGTGATCAGCAATAACAATAAAATCAGAAACAAAATTGCAGAGGTTTCAACCGGGACAAGAACATGAATCCCTACTGTTTTATTAACTTGATTAGGAGTAATTCCACAAGTGTTTTCACAGCAAATAAATATCACTAATGCTCATGGTAAAATGGTCAAATATTTCCATTTTTATGGGTAAATGGAATTGAGATTCTTACAGACATGACTGAATTGCTGAAGTATCAGGTTCAGGGAAATAATGTCACTTGGTCAGATGGCTTTAACTTGTCTTCTTGAGTGCAAAGGGGACCTTTCAGGTTAAAGAATTCCAGACCTCTAAAGCTTTATCTTAGCAAACCACAAAGTAAAGCCATGCAACAGTACATGCAACTCAGAGGCTGATGAAGGAGACAAAGTGCAGTGACACATTGAAGTCTGTGAAAAATCACTGTAAACTTCGTAAGAAATCCCTGCAGGTCGCCATTATGCCCTTAGCAATCTCACTTTTGAGATTTCCCTGATTTACCAACAACAAGCTGCATTAAATTCATCTGCTTGGGAACAAAGTTTGGGTTTGACTCTGTTTAGGAGGAACTTAGATTTCAAAGATGTTATGGTGGGTATTTCACACGTTGAGATTTTACCATAAATCAGTATAAATAGCACAAGAACATAAGGAAGAGCTCTTCAACAGATTTCCACTGCAGGCTG
>VYZR01070495.1:8179-23432 GCA_013400675.1 Oxylabes madagascariensis
AAAATAAAAAATGGATTTTGTTATCACTCTCTTAAATCATGGACCTCAGTTTTAACATTGTGATGCACAGACTGCTAGATTAAGGTTGTGCATGCAAATCACTGCTCACATGATTGATTAAATAAAAAGCTAAGTCTAACTTATAAATTTTAAAACAAAATCCATTTCAAATATCTCACTTTGGTGTACAACATAAGGTATGTAAATTTTGCTGGCAGTTGCTGCTTTTGCTGCTTCACTGGAGGTAACAATTCTTACTACCAGCATTGGCTTGACTTACTTAAGAGGGCACCAGGATCAAAGCGGCCAGTCTGCTTCTCAGTTTCATGGAAAAGAACACTAAAGCCTGCAGTAAGTTTCAAAATGACATGGGTCATGGGTTTTTTTTTAAGATTTGCTTTATTGATTCATAGAGTATTTATCCAGTTCTGTGTGATACAACACTAACCTGAGGTACCAGTGTTGTGAGGAAGAGCGTGAACGTACACATATTTCATTACTACTCACTGCAGCTTTGAAGTTTTCAGAGGTTGAAGGATGATCATTATGAACAGCTTCCTAGTCATACAACATTATTTGTCAAAAAAAAAGTAAAAAGTATATTAGTTTGGCTTATGAACAATCAGTTTTGAGACAAATGGGTGTTGGGGGAAATGTAAAATCAGTTACCTGTAAAAGCAACCAAGCCATGAGGCTTCAGGATCCTGGTGGTGAAAGTCACCCAAGGCTCTCCACCACCACAGCTCTCACCATGAAGCAAAACAAGGCATAGACAGAAACTTAATTAGAGAGAAGGGTTCACAAGCTCTCATAAAGATCAAGTCCTTCTCTGCAAAGTTTTCTCAGACCCTGCTGACTCCCATCATCCACCTGGAAAGTGTTTGACTGTCACTCTCCCCATCCTTGGGGCCAGGGGGCTCCTCCACGTGGATCTGACTCTGGGCAGTCACACCAGGCACTCTCCAGCATACAGGGTATTGCCAAAAACAGCTTCTGGTTTGCAAAATCATTAGATTGAACTGAATGGCTCAAAAGTAGAGAGTAATTATTTCAGGTGAAATGAAACATAATATAATCCCCCAAGACTGAAATGTGCAAGACCGGTTTGGGATACTTTAGAACAATCCAGCAGAGGATGAATACTTGAGCCTGTGACTATTCTGTCACTGCAACCAATGCCAGAATTTGGCACCAATTGCACAACACACTGTTGGGCCATACCAGTCTGGAACCAGAATATCACATTCAAACTTATGCAAACCTTCCTCACCTAGTAGCTTTTTTCCAGAAGTATTCCATATTTTCCCTAAACTTCTTTTCCTAAAACTCTTCCAAAAATTTAAGCCTTTAGTCAAAAGCAAAGCAGCACCTGCACTGCACATCTTTCATTCCCAGGCTTTGTGGTTTAGTTTCTAAAGCAGTAATGGAACCATACTGACTTCATAAGCAAACCTGGCAGAGATTTGTTAACTTAAGGAAGAAGGGACAGTGAATTTGTATCTTCCAAATGGAGCTTGCAAAAGCAGCATACGTGCAAGGTTCTAAGTCCTCCCTATCCAGAAAATTACCTGCAGAGTTGTTTGTTTGTGGAGTTTGTTTGTTTGTTTAACTCAATATACTACTGTTTCCCAGACAAACAAAGTATTTTCTGAAGCAGAGTGGAGCCCCTGAAAGAGGCTTTTACAGGTCTGGCCTGGCTTTACTGTCCAACTAGAACATGTCACAATCACAGACCTCTTAGCTAAAAATCATTATTAAAAAGTCCCCTCTTCAACAACTTCACAAGGGCTCCACAAAAAATCAGGTGACCCATTGAGTACGTAACACTTTGAGTCCAACTGTTCAGACAAAACTGGCTATCAATCACTTCCAAAAGTGCATTTTCAACCAGAGATGGTGCAATGAAGAATACCCAGCACCTACCCATCACAGCATGGACTATCCTGACTAAAAGAAGCAGCAGCACTAAATTCCAGGAGTACTTAGCAGACCACAGGACAAACCATCTCTCAAAGAGCCACAGGTTTAACACATGGTTCACCGCTGCCAAAACCAAGTAATTCTGAGGAATTAAGCAGTTTTATGCAATTCAGGCAGATCCTCCTCCTCATGACTTCAGGGAAACAACAAAAAAGGGTGACCACTTGCTGTTAGACTGGTGTCTTTCGGCTCTGTGTGGTCTCCATTAGCACAATACATTTGACAGGTACCATAACTTCTTTTTTTTTTACATCGGTTTTCACTGCAGAGATACCTCAAGCAAAAAAAATCAAATGCTTAATATTAAAATACAAACCTCTCCTGAAACTTTGATTGCTTCAACTCAGCAAAAGGAATGCAAAATGAAATTCTTACCTCTGTTTCCTGACTGAAGTGCAGCAGGTTTGTCAGCGGGAAGGCGCTGAAGGACCTTCAGTGCGTGAACAGAACGCAGCAGGGACACAGCTCCAGAGCTCCCGAGGTTCGAGCTGTGGGGAGCTGATGCCATCGAGGAGATGGAGAACACAGCCCCAGAAAGTGCCTGCACTCGGATTTGTGCACTTCCACCTCTCCACCCTCTCCCGGAGCAGTGTTTGGAACTGCTGAGAAGCAGGGACTCAGCCCATCATGTAGGGTGCAGGCCAGAGGTGCCACAGCAGGTAAAGCTTCTCCTTCCACTCAAAGGTGAGGGAGAAGTGCTAAAGTCAACCTCACACTCTGAACATGCTATGTCCTGTTTCCACACCAGAAGCTGCACAGAATATCTGACATCTAAAGGGGATTCCTGCTCATTCACATCCATGGGAACAGGATTTGGACCCCAGTTCAATATTCAGCAAGTGCCCAATGATCACCAAAACAAAAACCCCAAAAGCCTTGAAACAAACTTGCTACAGCTACAGGTCCAAGTGGGAGACCAGAAACAATCAGGCTGTGAAGGCCAAAAAAGGCTGTACTTTAAAAATGTTTCCTACTACATACAAGAACAAATGCAGGATGTGATGTTTGCTTAGTTTTATTAATTTATTTTTGCAGGAATCTGCAACTTGGAGTATGCACTTTCTGGAGGTACCATGCATGCATAGCCTCTGAATGCTTTTATACAATTTCATCTCTTAGTAATAAGTTCATTCACAGCATACACAAATTCAGAATGTAGACACCATATATACAGGATTAAACAAGATCGTGTCTTCTTTTTTTAATGAAAAAATTTAACAGGGTTTCACACAGCAGGAAGTATGGATTAGATACACTGGTGCCACCATAAATAAATAAGTTTAAAGAACACAGTTTTTTAAAATTGGTTTCAAAGATACTGGAAATCCAGGATTATAATATTGCATTAACTCCATTGATTTCTGATTATTCCAAGAAAAATATTTGCATTTATGGACATAAACAGCAACGAAAGCCCCAACTGAAGAAATGTGGCAAAACTCAGTCATGTCTGGGTTCATGTAAGATTGACATTTTGAAACGAAAACAAATGCAGCTGCACACAGAGACAGTACTGACTGTGAGATGTGATATCTGTGCATGTCTTCCTTCCTTGTGGGATTTGGAGTCACTGCAGTACAGAGCACATCAATTCTGTGGTACCAAATTGGCTGCTGAATTGTTTATGTCCAACCATCCACTTCTCATCAGGATAGTCATGTTCACATTCTAGGGTACACCACTGGATTTTAAAAGAACTATCATCCTGATGACAAGCTTGTTTTAAACATATTTAATATTCTCACATTCTTTTTTAAAACATTCTTTATTGGTTTTATTTTTGTCCCCATTTCAACTCAAGTATTTCTATTTCCGTTTCAAGGGATTTTACAATCAATATTAAATGTAAAAGTATTTAGAAATTGAAAAAATATTTAGAAATTGAAGTGAGAAATGTATAGCTGGGAGAGATAAAGTAACCGAGAGAAAAGTTGTTTTTTTTAAAAAAAAAGTGATTCAGTAGCATATCATAATCAGAAAGTACTGAGACCAGCTCTTTTAAGAATTATTACACCTTTTCACCACACCTCCCATTTTTCAAGGGAAACACACACATACCACAGACACACAGATACACAATTCAATCTGATCTAAGACTACTTTTCACAAAGTACTTCCTTTTGCTTGACTTCCCACCCCTTTCCTCTTCACCCAAACAAGACTAATAATTACATCAAATTAAAAGTAGATCCAAAGTTCAAGATTTCTTTTGGTTTACTATGTTCTGAATAATTTTCCACAAGCCCCACTCTAAATAATCTTTTTAAGAACTACAGTAGTATCCTATAATTAAAGGGATTTCATCTTAATAGCACAGTAAATATAAAATAAGCTTTATAAAATTTCAATGAACAGTGAGATCATTTTGAATAACTGAATGTCCAAGTCAGTTACAAACTCTAGCCATCTAGTAGTAGCATGATTGAGGGAAAGCTCAGTCATTAAGGAAAAAACAAAACACAAGTAGTGCATTAACTCAACACAACAGCATCAGCATCCCGACATTCTCACTCACACACACACACACACAAGTTTTATACAATACAGTGCATTTTTGTATGCCAGCCGACATTAGGGTTTTATGTGCATTCCATAAATATTCCATAAACCAATCTTTTTTGGTATAATCTACAATTCAGTTGGGGTTTGAATGGTATCACCTGCTTTCAGAAGAAAAAAGGATCTTCCAATATTCAAAATACAATTACATTCTAACAGACTAGAAATATTCAAGCACCATGTCAAGTCTTTACTATTAACGTTTGAGTATGGGCATTTACAAGTAAAAATACAACAGAAGGGTGTGGTGGTTTTCTTTGTTTGTTTTTACAAGCAACAAATGACAGTAATTGAAAAAAAACCAAGTAGAATCATTGGTACGAAGGACTTATTTTTCAATTTAATGGCGCTCACTCACTCTTCCAATTGAGTATCTTGCTGTGGTGGCAGCCTTCCTTCTCTTCCTCTGGTGAAGCTGGGACTAAGATTTGCAAGTCTCCATGTATGGTTATTGCAGTTCAGGGCATTTTTGGACTGAATGCATATTTGCACCTCCTCCTTCAAAAGTAGCATCTATTCTGTCTGAAAATGGCACAACTGTATTTTTGCACAACACCCCTACTCTCATTTGCTGTCACTTCAGTTGCTATCTTTTTGTAATTCCAGCAAAAACAAATGCTTCTAGAACTTCACCAGAAGTACAAAGGAACAGAAAATTGAAATAATACAATGGCAAAGGCATCAGAATAGAAAAGCCATGAAATTACCGGTATTGTTTGGAGTAATTCATTATACAGCTGATAACAGCAATGCTTCTGCTCATCTGTTTTCTAGTTCTCAGTTTTGTCCAACTGTCCACTGACATGCACAAAATTAATATCTGCCTTTTAATCTCAGCTGACAGTAATTGACAATAACTTTCTTACCCCCTTCCACATGTGGTGAGCTCCCCCCACAGCAGTGTAAATCACTAGGAAGGAAAGAAAACTATCTCTGATGCCTTTGACTGTGTTTTGCTCATCAGTGATTGCACACTGATTGCTGGAGATCTCTTAGCTTATTTAAAATTATCCTGAAGATTTAGTTAGTGCAAGAACATATTGAAAAATGCCAGATAAAATAGTGGTTCCTCACCTAAGATCAACAGTTCAGTTCTTACTGTTGTCTTTATAAACTGTGGGGAGAGAAGACACCAGATTGAGCAATGCAGTCAAGATGAGTTTATGTCTACCCACCCCTTGCAAATGCTGCTTTATTTTAAATAAGGATTCAGACATATGATTGTTCTATCACAGCTTAGCACGTTATCACACATCAAGAGAACTGTGGTAATTGACAATATGGATGTGGCTGCCATGAGCTAAGAACAGCTTAAAATGAAGTAGTTCAAAATTCTCATGGTAAAGTTAATAGTAAATTTTGCTTTACCAAGTCAATTACCATAATTCAGCTGAAGTGCTTGGCTGCATCTCTGAATTGTGATGAAGTTATACCATAAAAACTCAAATGCACTGTACCAGCCTCTGACCAGTACAAAGAACACCCTACTCAGTCACACAGTTGTGTCACAGAATCATTCAGCTGCCCAAACCCAAGTTTGATCTCAAAGTATCGAGTGCTTTATTCCCGCAGCCTGAAGCATTCGGACAAATTGAACATCACCTTTAGAATATGGTGTATCATAGGCAGATAAGTACCAGTAGGATTTTCAACTGCAAGTCTTGTGTTCTTTAACCTATGACAAGTATTTCCTGACCAAAATAGAAAGAATGCAGTGTGTAATTCTTCAGGATCTGGCATCTGCTATTTTGTACAGGCTGGTTTATTAATAATGTGCAAATAAACTTTTAATGAAGAGCTGATTAATCATCTTTCAGCTAATTTTGATCTGGGGCACAAAGTACCTTCTGTGCTGTAAACACCATGAATTCTTCACAAATTGGAAGCTGAAAAGGCCTAAGGAACTGGGTACAAACTCTTCTCAAACACAACCGTGGCTGAGCCCAAGTCTTCCAAAGGGAATCTGGAGTAGCCTGTGTTTGGCATGTGTCACTGTGCTGCTGCACAGCATGGGCTCAGAAGGTTGTACAGAAAAGCATCCTTTGAGCTTGGAAACACGACGGCCCAATGAAAGCATGCAGCAGGATTTTCATCCGCAACGCGGTAGAATTCATTCTCAGTTTATTACCAGTGTTGACACAGCCAGGTGAGCACTGTACAAGCAAACGGGATTGTAAAAAATTACCTCTGATTACACTCTCTGTAACACTCACACGATTCCTCATTTAGTCACCTCAGGTCACTATTTCAAACAGCAATTTTTTTGTAGACATAAGTTACCCTGAAAAAAAGCAGCAATTACAAATACCCTTCTCCTTGTTTTTTTATACATTGCAAAATTTATCATTGCATTTACCTGTCTTCTTTTCCAGTAGCTTACAATCTAGAAGCACAGGGAGCCTTTGTTTTCCAGCTAGCTGTGGCCAGGTTAAGTCAGCTCTGGCTCTTCAGTTTTTCTGGTTAAGTGTAACACTTCACACCATTACTAAGAGTCCTATAATTCTCTTTTTAAAAAACAGTAGTTTTGGGTTGGTTTTTTTAGAGCCACTAAGCAGTAACTATAACCACAGGAATAAACACCAGTAGTTATTTGCTTTCCTGCATACATTCTTCTCAAAATTAATCCTTTTGCATTTTCAGATTTCATTTTCTGCTTTGCTCTCACTGCAATGGGAAGGAATTTAACCCTTAATTTATTTATTTTCTAGTGCAGCAGAAGCAGAAACATCCTAACACATTACTCCCACCCCTTGCAATATGAAGATTGTTGACTGGCAAAGGCCGGGCAGATGGACTGAAAGGTTCCCCATGTTTCCTTCTCTTACAGCTGTTGGCTTGAGAGCCTGTGTTCAACCCAGTGCAGCCCCCTCCTGAATTTCAGGTGTATCGTGGCATTTCACACTGTTCACAGCGGTTTAGTGCTGGGTGATTTAGAAAGGTGCAGCTACCACAATTCCATGGGGCCCCTTCAAAGTCTTCATCTCTTGGCTGAGTTCGTGGAGTCTGTTTGGAGCTGTTTTGATGCTCTAAAGAAAAGCCAAAAGAAAACATTTTATTTCAGAAGAGAAGGATTAAAAGTCAAGACCACACTACTGGAAGGTCACCTAATTGAACAGTCTATCTAAAAATGAACATGGAAACTTTTTCCTAAAGCACTTCTAATTCAGTTTGCAGAATTTGAATATTTAAAGTATTTCACTTTTGTAAAGAGTCACTTAACTGTAACACCTTAAAACCAAGAAGAGCACTCACCACTGTTAGGTCACTGATTCTGCTAAAGGTTTAATAGCTTAAAACATACAAGTTTATTACTGGCACTGCAGCACTATCCTGTTAAGGTTTACACAGAGCAGTCTATTTCCAAATTTTAAACTACAGTAACACTGCTTTACCTGAAGGGGAAAACTACTTCTAACTTAGCTGCTTCAAACAGTGACAAAAGATATGTTTTTCTAGCATTTATTCAGGCTGAAAAAGAATACAATCTAAAAATAAAATGATAGGCCTATTTCAAAACAAGACAATTCTTCCTCAGGCCTTTGAGGCAGGGATATATGTACATGACGCAGCATTTAAGTCTGTTTTCACTCACAAAATCAGTATGTATGCAAATCACACATTAGGCCTTAACCCACAGAAACACTCCGTTTTTCATGTCTCCTGACACCACCTCAACACCTCAGGTTATCTACTGTAATTAAGGAATACTCCCAGGATGTGGGAACACAACACAAGAGAAAATGTTAGTATTTGTTAACACGAACACATGCCTAGAAGGTACGGCTAGGATACCCAACTGCTAAACATCTGTGAATTTATGTCTAACAAAGGCCTGCAATTTGTAACTGCACATGAAGTAATTTGCAGTTGCTGCCCCACCTGCTAAGAAATGCAGCAGAGCACTGATGACAACCTTAGTGCAAACAGAACTTAAGTCTTCAGAGAAAAGCAAAGGAAATAAAAGTAACCTCTTTGCTTAGATGCAAACAGTCTCCAGCCCAGAAGCTGCACAGTCACATCAGCAGTGCTTGACCTCAACAAATTCCTGGTAAGCCAGGCAGTGTGGGCACTCAGCTGCGTTCCATTGACTGGCCAGATGGCAGCACAGAGCACACCCTTGTCTGCCCACACCCGTCTGGCTGCCCACGCTTTCAACAGCTCAAAATTAAACAATATTTATTATTTAAGAAAAAAAATTGATGTCTGCATGTAAAAATACAAGCTCTGAATACAGTACAGCAACCTGAATACAACTGATCTCTAATAAGCTGGCAGACAAAACCTGGAAGCTGGTGGTACAAATCCTTACAAGGCATTATCTTCCTAACTGCCAAATAAAATAACGTATTTCACTTGAGTTTTGCACATTGTTTTGCTTTGAAATAATACATAAAATATGGTGGTGTAATTAACAGAATGTCTTCAAGCACCACAAAGTTAACAATTCCTTAATCAACTGCATGATCACTGCAATTTAAGGTGACCCCAGGCAGCTGCCTGCACACCACAGCTCACCTGATGCTACTGCTTTCCTGGACACTGCCACCTAATGCAGGGAACTCCTCCCAGTGTTATCTTTTCTTCAAGCCACAAGCAACAGCCCTAGGCTTTCTCTTTCTTTTGAGTTTCCACACAGTAATAATTTTATTACACTGAGAGGTAAAACACTTGCTTCAAAAGAGGGGGATAATTTCCTAGTATGAATTCAAAATTCACCTACAGAAACCTTTGTGGAGTGTTACCAGCAACCAGAACTCATTTACAAACTTAGGAATCTCAGGAAGACTGCAGGACTACTGATTCAGAAGAGCTCCTTCTTTCCCACTAACAAGTGCAGTATATGCTAGTTACAGCAAGAGGAGACACAATACTGTAAATCTTATCACACATAACATTTTCAGGGAAAAGATTGCTGTTTTTTCCATATCAGAGCATAGTATCTCACATTGGCTCTTTTTTCTAATAAGGAATAACTATTTATAATCAAGGTGGTATTAACAGAACATTCATTTGCAACAATCTGCCTGAAGAAAACAAGTTGTAACCAGGATTACTGCATTTATAGTAAAATGCTCCGGTTTGAATTATAGAGAGAAAAGTTAAATAAGTAGAGCTGCTTCCTGTCACCACAGGGATTGTTTAAAAAAGAAAAAAATCTCAATGCAGATTTGGTGATGCCTGTGTGTTGACCTACCTTTTTTATATGGCTTTGGTGGCACAACAGGACCAGGCTCTATGTTATCATAGAAGTTACATGCGGCTTTCGGATCGAAGTTTCCTGTCAGAAAAGAAATGAAAGTGTAACTTGAAGGTTATTTAAATGCCTATGCCAGTGATATGAACATCCAAAGGCTTCTCATTTTATACAACTTTTTATTATGACATTATATCTAAGCTTTTTCACAAGTTTTGTCACATATTTTTAATTTTCTGTCAATCATAGTAATTTTTACCTGGGCAATCCCATATTGAAAAATTAACTCCAGCTCAACATTTTGTATTGCTGTGAAAACATGTGAAATGTACGTCTTCCTACAGGATACTTCCTTGATAAAAAAGGACTGTACATATCCTAACTTGTTTGAGTCTATTTAAGACAAGTTTCTGTTGCAAAAAAGACTTTTGAAAACCCTAGTAAATTTCTGTTTGTCAGCCTCTTGGTTGCAACCCGTTGTTCAGTTCTGTATTACTTGGCTACAGCCTTTGTCAGCAAAAAGTAAAAATTTTAAGTAAAGGATCTTCACAAAGGAGTAATTTTTTTAATATGCTCTTGACAAAGTCATTTTATGTCACCACTTTCCTGCTAATGGAATTTAACTTGGCCAACAGAAGTACTATCAAGTCAAGTTTATTAGGTTGCAACTGAAAAAGCATCCACCTTTTAGATGAGTTGTCATTGCTAATATAAATTGAACTCTAAAAACTCCAAATATTCACATTTAAGCACATGCCATATTAGAACCACAGGATCATTTAGGCTGGAAAAGACCTCAAAGATCATGGAGTCCAACCACTACCACAGCACTGCCAAGTCCATCACTAACCCACGTCCCATCTGCATCTACGGGTTCTTTAAATACCTCCAGGGATGGCAACTCCACCACTTCCCCAGGCAGCAAGTTCCAATGCTTGACAACTCTTGCCCTGAAGACATTTTCCCTAATATCCAATTTAAACCTGCTCTGGTGCAACCCGAGGCTGTTTCCTCTCATCTCTCACTTGTTACCTGGGAGAAGAGACTCCACCTTGCCACAGCCTCCTTTCACATTATTGTGAAGAGCAATAAGGTCCCCCAAGCCTCCTTTTCCCCAGGCCAAACACCCCCAGCTCCCTCAGCTGCTCCTCATCAGCCCTGTGCTCCAGACCCTTCCCCAGCTCCATTCCCCTTCTCTGGACTCGCTCCAGCCCCTCAATGCCTTTCTTGCAGTGAGAGGCCCCAAACTGGACACAGGATTTGAGGTGTGGCCTCACCAGTGCCCAGCACAGGGGGACAATCCCTGCCCTGGTGCTGCTGCCACACCATTGCTGATCCAGGCCAGGTGCCCTTGGCCTTCCTGGCCCCTGGGCACACCTGGCTCATGTTCGGCTGCTGTTGACCAGCACCCCCAGATCCTTTTCCTGCAGACACCTTTCCAGCCACTCTTCCCCCAGCTTGCAGCTCTGCCTGGGGTTGTTGTGACCCCAGTGCAGGACCCAGCACTTGGCCTTGTTGAACCTCATGAAATTAACCTCATCCCATTGATCCAACTTTTCCAGAGCCCTCTGCAGAGCGGTCCTAACCTCCAGTAGATTAACATTCGTGATCATATCCAAATGATGTTTTTTAAAAAGTATCAATTCAATACCTCTAGATTGAAGGAGGTCGACTTCTTTCAGTGTACAGTCAACATTTATCTGGAGTTGTCTGTTGAGGCTTCTCAATCTGGTCATTTCCTCAGGCTAGAAAGAAACATCCCAAAATAGTAATTGTGGGAAAGTCAGCATCTTATTTGAAATAGAAATAACATTGCTATATCTTTGTTAACAGCTTTATTAAAAACTGAGTATAGATAAGGCACGTAAAGAAGCCCAACTGTCTGGCCCACTACCCTTAACTCATTTGCCCTCAAAAAACCTTCTTCTATTGGCACGTGAGGAGGAAAACAGACAAATTACTTAATATTAAAATTCGTTAGTAAGATGACATAGCTGAGCTTGAGTTTATAAAACCATATGCTACTAAATTCTGTATAAATGGATGACTTGCTGCCTGAGTTTGCATCAAGATAATCAAAAATACAACACAAACTCGAGCCCACATTAACTATTACTTGATTATAACTGAATGAGGTCAAAAGTTTATTCATTTGCATCAACCCAAGGAGCTCCAAGAAGCCAAATCTTCTAGCCCAGTATATTTAAATCATTCAATGATGAAAGATTGTAATTATTCTTAACAGCATAATCAGTTATTTCAGTGTGTATATTTGCATATCATTAAGAAACCCTAAGTTACTGGAATGCAAAGTTTTCTTAATGCTAGCAGCATCCATCACGAACACACTCTATCCCAGGATACATTCCAGCATCACAGTCACAAAATCACAGAATATTCAAGGTCGCAAAGAACCTCTGGAAGTCATCTGGTCCAACTCCTCTGCCAAGTCTCCAACCAGACTTTGTGTGACTAATTGCCACACTCTTGGCCTGGCTGTTTGTCCAGTTTTCAATGAACCTAAGTGTTTATTCAGCCCACACTTCACCAGCTTCTACGTGAAGATCTTACAGGAGACAATAATCAAAGTCTTGCCAAAATCTAGACAGACAACAACCACTGTCTAGGTTATCAGGAAACTTTGCATCCTAGAAGTTTACCAAATTGGTCAAACCTTGCTTCCCCTTGGTGAATCTACTGCTGACCACTTTCTTGTCCTTCATGTGCCTGGAAATGGCCAGCAGCATTAGCTGCTCAATCACTTTCCCAAGGATCAAGGTGAGGCTGATCAGCCTGTAGTTCCCTGGGTCCTCTCCTTCTTGAAGACAGCAGTGGTATTTGCTCTCCTCTAGTCTTTGGGAACTTTCCCAAACACCATTAATCAGCCAAAGATTATCCGGAGTGGCCTTGCAATGACACCTGCTAGCTCCCTCAGCACTCATAGGTGCATCTCATCCAGGATTATGACCTCGTGTATGCCTGCTTTGCCTAAGCATTCCCTGACCTGATTCTCTTCCACTAAGGGTGTACCTTCCTTGTTTCACAATTTTCCCAGGGTCTCTGGGACCTGGGATTGCTGAAGGACTGTAAAGACTGAATGAAGAAGTTCATTCTGTATCCCAAGCCTTTTCCATATCCTAAGAATATAACCATGTTCCCCAACTCGCTGAGCCCACATTTTTACTGGTCTTCCTGCTGTCACCTAGATAGTAACAGAAGCCTTCCTTTTGGTCTTTGAAATCCTGTGCCAGATTCACCTCTAGTTGGTCTCTGGCTTTCCTAACCTCATCCTGGCACACTCAGTGCCTCTGTACCTCTCCCAGGTACATCTCTGCCAAATGCTGCCCTGGAACAGGTGAGACATAGAATAGTCATAGTAGCTAAGCAGCCAACAGCCCTTCTGTGCCTTCCAGCCTACACCTGTGTGCATTGTTCGTGTCAGTACAGCCAGTAAGTCTGAGCTGATTTGCTTAACAACCGCACACAGTGGAAGCTATTTGTCAGCCAGATAAATTCCCTTATCAGAGCCACACACATGTTTGGGCTAGAGTCACTTGCAGGTGGAAGTCATACAGATAAGAAGAATGAACAAGGAAAATAGGAGAGTTCCAACTATTTCAGGCAACACTGCCACTGAAAAGTTATTTGGCACATCCTGCATATGCCAAATGAGAAATATTTTCTACGAGAAGCAACTATTCAAACAATAAAATGGCTTTGTAAAAACAAAAGTTAAAAATTCCTACATGAACACAAAGTTCTGTACGGCTAAGGCTTATTGAATAGACTTGGACATACTTTTACTGGTTGTTAGGACACCAAGTATATTCAGTCCTGTGGTCCAAAAAAGCACATGCATACAACTTTCTGAAGTTTTGTTGGGAACGCTAAGAAAACTGGACATATATCCATTTCATAAAATACAAGAATTAGCTTATGACAAGTCAAGTGCTTAAAATAAAGTGTCTCCAAAGACTGAAGATTTCGTTCTCAGAAGTATTTTTTGAACAGTACTTTAGTTTCATCAAAACACAAAAAACAAATGTGTATGTTGAATTAAAATACTAACAAATTGCTTACTGTTGGAATTGCAGTTGTACAGCTGACCCTTCGAAGCCGCCTCTGCATCAGATCATGCTCCATACCATTGACTTCAGTCTTCAGGCGTTCAAGCTCTTCTTTCTCAAGCTTCAGCTCCTTTGCTAATCTCTCCATCCTTGCTCGTTGATGTAACAGCAAGGCTGTTTTACACAGAAGAAATAGTTATTGGCACATAAAAACCTGGAACACTGAATTCTTAATTTATGCGTAAGATTCATGAGTGACCTTTCTGGAAAAAAAAAAAGGTGATCGCAGACATGCAGCCAAACATCAGTGTGAAGATGTTTTCATGCCAAATGAACTACAATTTAGAATAAAGTTCTTCCAGAATAAAAACACGCTTTATACAGTAACTTGAAGTTGTTATTACCATTTTGGTCAAAGCTTCTTTTTTTGCATTTGGTCTTTCTCGTCTCAAAAATACAAAGGCACCTGTACAAGGAGACAGCTTCTCAGGATGAAACAGCAACCTAGTTAAACTAATACTCTACTGACAAAAAGAAAAAAAAAAAAAAAAATACCAGAGGTAAGATCAGAAGGTAACACATACTCCATACCTGCTGCTCAACAGCAGCTGACACACCAGCCTTGAGACTTTAGCCAAATGTCAGTCCCAAATTGTTTTTTTTCACTGCTATTACAAACTGTGGTATAACTTTTAAGTAGCCTTAGCTTTTCAGGGAATACTATAATCCTCAACACTGTAAATTCTCCAGGGTTCAGACATAAAACTATAGAGCTTCAACAAAATAAACTAGAGAATCCAGAAAATAAAAAATTGAGTCAGCTCAGGTGCTTCAGACTCATTTTATGACAGATTTCTCCAACCTCTCTCTGCTGTTAAGTCACTCCTTCATTTGCATCATGGTACTGAAATTTATGACTCTCAGTCACAAGCTGATGTTGGGCTTCCAGAGGACCAAAGAAAAGAGTTTCAACTAGCTAGAATATTCAGTTTCCTAAAGAAGAGCATTTCTTAGTATTTCATCAAGATGCAAAGCTGGCCAAGTCAGTGTGATGCTTAATCCTTTCTGATCGGGCTGGTTTTACCTGATTGAAGTCTGCTAGGACAGAGAAAAATAAGACATTTGATGTGAGTATTCAGACAACATGCTGCTCATAGAACAATGTTCCAGCAAACTGTTCCAAGTAAGGACGCTGAAGAACCTGCAAAATACTACTTCATGAAAAGCCTCAACCAGAACTTGCCCTTTTCTTCACCCCATCCAACAATGGCAAAGGAAAAGCACATAATATTCAAGAATATTAACATATGAACTAAAAAGAATTAGAAAAATAAGTAACAACATGACAACTTACTGCAAAAGCAGGCGAACTGCCCAACCTGTTAGAAGCAGATATCAGCATTCTGCACAAAAATGTAGCACTGTAATTTGGATTTTGTATGGATTCACCAAT